>JAPMLY010000565.1:127500-180906 GCA_026401115.1 Tetraselmis chui
TCCTGGCCTCGCGTGTGGGATGTCAGCTGGCTTGGTCGCGAAGAGCACGAGGGTTACTGTGGGTGGGTGGGCGGTGGGGGACTCGGGGGAAAGGGAGGGGTCGGTGAGGGAAAAGGTGGCTGTCCAGTCGCCGGTGAGAGACTTGGCCGACTTGGACGGCGCGCAGGCCTCAGATACCAGGGTATATAGGTTCCTTGCCGGCACCGATGACGCGTCTAAATAGGCAAAACAGTCCTTCAGTTGGACATACATGTAGGTGTTCTCCTCCCTCGGCGCTGTAGCGGTGTACAGAGCCCCCAAGCCGCCCCCATCGTCCGCACTCTTCCCACTCGCTGGCATCACCGCTATCAGCGCCCACAGCGCGTGGCGGAGCCGGCGTGACAGGTGAGCGGTGCTGCGAGCTGCTTCACGGCTGCGTCCTGCAGTCTTTCGTGATCTGCGGAGCAGCAGCTCGATATATACGGCGATGCCCTCGGCTGCTGATAAACCCTAATGGTAAATAAAACCTATGTGAAGCGGTCAAGGCTGTGGCTGCGAGTGGTAGACTCACGCTGTCTTGCGACTCGGAGATTTGTTTGTCGCCGCTGGTACCAGTACCTGTATCTTAGCTGCAGGAAAAGCGAAAGCGATAATTCAGTAGCTTGTTGCGGCTTCAATGGTAGTGACTACACGCTCTCTGCGATGGTCGAGGTCGGGGTCGAGAAAAGTTGTTCTGCTACTCTGCTCCTGAGTTCACAGAGGCAGAGAGCCAGAGAGTGTATGGAGATACTTCAGACATTGTTTGGCCGATGATCAAATAAGAGCCATTAAATCCTGTACTTCTAAAAAACCATATGAAGTGCCTGCAAATGAATTAGGCGGAAGTGCCTACTGCTGTTAAGCGTTTTTCCTCCCGGAGTGCGCTACCGGGAAGGGTATGAAAATATTCTTACAAGAACTGCGAGTGGAAACCACCAAGCAAACAGGAGAAAAGGCGGAAAAAGCCCCCACATGCCGCCAAAGTCCGAGGAACATGATAGCATGCTACAACATCAACATTGCCCTCATGCAAAGCGTCGCGTAGAAAGGAACCCAAGTACCATAATAAAGACGTTGCATGCTCTTCATGCTTGAAAATGTGGCAGTTTGGTAGACATGAACTCGAGTTGGGCCGGGGTAGCGTCGAGCATGGAGATGCCGTGGTTGAAAGGTTGGGGACGTAGACCCTTTTTGAACTTGAATCGCACCCCGTGGCGGATCCAGTTCAAGACTTGTCCGCTCGCGCCAATGTGTTCGTATTCTCGCCATCTTCGCCGCACGCGATGACGCATGTAGGCGAGGTAAGGGAACATGAATCGGCGCGGCGGGACACACCATCAGTTTTTTTTGTATTTTTTTTTTTTTTTTTTTTGGGGGGGGGGGGGGGGCGTCCTTGTGGGATTGGCCTTGACGGCGGCCGCTTAGGCAGCCTTGCGGCGGTCGGCCGCGGCTTTCTTCGACTAATCGACTTGGCATCCGGTCCAAGGGGTCGGTCGGCGGTGATCTTGGCGAAAGATACTCCACCAGCAGCTTTGTTGGTGGCATGCAGACTAACTTCAAGCGTACGGTTTGCGAGCGCTTGGCGTAGTGTGTCCGGTGGGCCAAAGACCGGGGTAGGGCGAGGGCGGCAGAAACGCTCGTGCGCAAGTTCGGCGATTCCGCGGTCCGTATTTGTCCTCGCTTGTCCGCCCTTGGTGAGGCGGAAGAAGCCCAATCTGGCACGGGCAACCTTCTCCGTTTCTGTGTGGGTGCGATGATCCGCTCGGATGATGGCAACGGCTGCCACCATCTCCGGCGATAGAGTAGGGCCGGATGACATCGCGTCCAAGCCCTCGACAATTGGGGCGGTAGCACAACTGTCGAAGAACAGCCGATGTGAATCTATTCGTCGTAGGCGGCTTGTGTCTTTTTCTCGCTGAGGGCTCAGGTTGTGTCGTCCGTCAGAATCCACATGCGGAGCTAGTCAATGTCACGTGGGGGACGTTCTAGACGGACGGGATGACTTTGCCGCAATAGGCGAAGTCGGCGAACTCTAACTTTGGGAGGCATGGTCGTCGTTAAGCAAGTCGATAGGTGGCTCTTGGGCCGCCTTGCCACCCTCCGGCGCTAGGGTCGTGCCGGCGGGAATGGACCGATGTTGACTCGTAGAGTTTGTTCTTGGCTGGAGCTAGGCTAGCAAGGCAACCAAAAACTGCTTAGTGATCCGTTGTTAGTGATCCGCTACGGTTGTACGGATCTATCATGCTACGCGTTACTTGATGAAACTGGTGGGAGCGTCGGCTCTAGGGCGGAGGTTGACCGTTCATGTTGTATTGCGCAAGGTTGTGTAGGTGAACGTGGGGAAGTGTCGCGTGACGCTCGAGTGTGCATGGGACGATGTAAGATTGACACCATGCTCGACTACGAGAGTCGAGGCAATTATTCGTGCGAAGCCTAGATTAGGTTAGCGCGAAAACAAAGAGTGCCATGCTCGTCGCTAATTCTTGCTTATAAGGCTAGGGCTAGTTAGAGCTGACCGTTGGGGAAGTCCATTTGTTGGTTGGTTGCGACGTACTACAAGTACGGGTTTGTTGTTTTGGAGGTGCGACGCGTTGTCACTAACGGAAACATTAACCGCGCGGGTCACTGTCCCGTACACATGGTGGTTAGGGTTTGCAAACCTCCAGATTTCAAGCAATCTGACTATAAATTGTGATGATGATATAATCAGTGCTTTGGATACACTCCTCCACACATGTCCGGACATTCATTATGTTGAGCATAAGCTAGTCAAGAACACGCTCCTTTCTCACCACGTGAAGCATGACGACACCCATGTACCGCTCAGCAAGTGCAAGAGAGCCGAGAAGCAAGCAGTTAGCCGTCATCCGGTACGGTTAGACCTAGGCTTTCAACGAGTGTTGTCGGTGAAGTTTGTCTAATTAAGCCCATAATTTCCCAAGAATTCGTGTTAGCTCCACACGTCGTCATGGGCGCCACGCTTGGGCAATGCTCAAGTGCTCATACCAAGCTGCATATTACTTAGTGCTCCACATAACCGTATGTTGGAGGACTTTTGGAGTTGGTTTGGAGGCGTGCGTGCCGTGTTCAATGCGCGAGGTTTGGTTTGCGGGAAGTTCACGCCGAAGGCACGGGTGATGTATCTGGAAAGCAGGCAAGTAAAAACCCACATGACGCAGGTTTGGATAAACTGTGCACGTTGTAAATAGGCGAGGGCGATTGGCTTTGGTGAGAGGCGAAGTCCAACTTGGCCGTTTGGGACGCATCGCGTTGACGGTGCTCTATGGAGTGCTTGAGCGTGTGCTTGTGCCAACCACATCCGCCCCACGCGTGGCACACGTTGGGAATCGCGCTTGCAAATCAGTGGGAATGAAAAATTGGTAAATATATATCGATAAACTCCGCACAAATCGCTCCATGAGGTGAGCCGAATTCGACGGGTGATGCTTGGCATTGCGGCTCAACTTTGCCGGAATATTGTGGCAATTAGATTGATTCGCCAAAACTTATTTGTGGGTGTATGAATTCCGTAGGTGCGTTCGGCGCGTATTGCAAAGGCACATCCAACGCTACATGTTTCAAAAGATTTGGCCATTTTTGAGTAAGTTGTGATCGTTTGAACATTGTGGCCGAAAGGAGCAAGCTCTGGCTTGGGTTGTGCGCATATCGGTGGTAAGTCTACATACGCGATTTCGTGCGTTTACCCCACATCGGCATGCCCAATATGGGGGGAACACGTCCTCCCTCCGTCGCCCATGCATTATGTTTGCGCGACCATCGTGCGTACCTTCATGTTGCGGCGTTGTGCGCCCGTTACTATTTTCGTCTAACCGGCACGGCGACTGTTTGATAGAGCGTGCCGCACGGGTGCGGGCGCGATAGCCCCAAGTACACAACCCGGTAGTGCTCAATTCGGCCCCCCATCTTGGGCGCCAAAGCATTGCCCAGCAGAATTTAAGGAGATTTGTCAATAACATTGACGCATGTTTACATTTTTCACGTGTGAAGGTGCGAAATGTTGTCCAGAAAGTTGTGGAGCAGTGTATGTTGAGCAGGATGAAAAGGCGTTCACGTGACAGGTAGATAAATTGTGTCTGTCGAATGCAACGACGATCGCGGGTGGCCGATCACTGCCGTCCAGAGACACTGCTCACTATCAGCTGACGTGCTAACTCGAGCCGCCGTCACTGACAACCGGGAGATAGGAAAGAGCCGAATAAGGCTTATTTTCAATGCTGGCGCTAGCGTTGCGCCACTCGAGGCAGCGTTGGGTGCTCTATACTCCCGAATTTGCGGGATGCACGTGCCGGACGCTGTCGAGCGCAGAGGCCGCGTCAGCACAGCCACCCTCTCCGTCGCTGGGCAGTGTTTGTGAAGCCAGCGGCAGGGGCCACCAGTCAGTGGCCTCAACATCGGGAAATGACGCTGAGACTAGGGATGTCCTACCCTATGGTATTCGAGAGGCCGCCGCCTGTTGGACTCCTGGTAGCGAGGCGTCCACGAGGGACCGCTCCTCCGTTTTGTTTCGGCAAATCGTCGGCGGCAGGGTGCACGAAACCACTCTCACTCGTGCGAACCGCACCCTCTCCCTTTCATGACCACCACACGCAAAATTCCCCCCCCCCTCCCCAGACTCATTTTATCTGAGCGCTTTCCTTCGACACGGAGGGTTTCTTGGAATTTGGCCTGACGAGACACAGTTGGCGTATTTATCTTTCGCTGCGTTTGCGAGCGAAATGCCGACACGTCATATTTGGACGGATAATATCTGGACTGTCGTCGTCGGACTGGTTTACAGGTGGAGCTGGCGGGGGGTTGGAGTCGAGGACGAGGGCGACGGGTTATAGAACTCTCGACGGGACGTGCTTGGGTCCTGCGGGCAGCCTAGCCTCCGAGCTGACTCGTCAGCTGAAGGCGACTTTCCTTCCGGCTGGCTACCCCGACTCCGTCGCGCCCAACTACCTACCTTATGTAGGGTGGCGCTCGCTTTGCATGGCCAGCGGCGCAGCAAATGGAGGTGCGGCTAGCATTCGGCAGTCTATAGACAAAGCGCGCGCGCACGCACACACACACACACACACACACACACACACACACACACACACACACACACACACACACACACACACACACACACACACACACACACACACACACACACACACACATACACACACATACACACACACCACACACACACACACACACATACACATATACACACAACATGAACCTCTGACAAGTCTTGCAGAAAGTGTCAGTGAAAAGTTTTATTGAGAAATGATGTGTGTGTGTGTGTGTGTGTGTGTGTGTGTGTGTGTGTGTGCGTGTGTGTATGTGTGTGTGTATTTGTGTGCTTTTGAATGTTGCTCGCAGTGTTGGCGTCCTCGTTTCTTCTTTATGCTGTTGGGCTCGGGCAAGGCGCCATTCCCGTGGCTGGCGCTGTGAACTGGGTACTGAAGGACGGTCTGGGGCAGGTGGGTACCCTCCGAGCTACAGATTCACATTTATGCTTGTCAACTAACGCTGCGAAGCATTTGGGCGATGGGAGGAGAAATGTTGTTTGTTCGAGAAAGGGATGTGTTTTACCCATTGAGCTCAGTGTTACAATGGAGTATGTCATTTGACATTTAAATGGGGAGCAACCTGTGCGAGCAGTTATGTAAGGAGATGGGTTGATGATGTTGCATATATCTGTGGAGTTGCAGATGGCGTGGTGCATCGCGATGCGCGACTGGTAATTGGTTACCAAGCTAAGGTTAGATGAGAGCTGTGAGAGGGGGTGTGCATATGTTCAGGCGGGGACGCTACTCATGGCAAGGTTCATGGCTCAGACCTTCGACGATAATGCCAGGGGGTGGTACATCCGCGGGACACTGCTCATGAACATTGCAATCGGGTGCGGCGCTACAGCATCCCATGTCGCCGGCTGCGGAAGAGTACCACTCTGGAGTGAAACAGGAAAGTAGCTGTTGCAGTTTCATGAACTCGCCTTTGCGCGCTGAAGCGTGACTGTTTATTCTTTGCGTCTAGAATTGAGATCGCGACATGCTTCGCACCGGAGTATTTTCTCTTTATGGGCGCAGCAGCCAACTCTCTGAAAGGTACCTTAGTCCTTTCCCACACCCCCACACTCCCCAGCCTCCACTCCAATCCTGATATCGTCGCTACTCATTCCCGCAATTCGTGTCTAGATAGCCCCCTCTCACTATCTTCCACTGCGCAGGCCTGGCTTGGCTCACCCTCGGGGCAACGTGCTCGGCCTTCAACATGGCCTTCCAAAAGAAAAGCAACATCGCAGACATCTACGCGCGCAGCACCACGCAGTCCATCACTGTGTCCCTCCTCGGCACCGGAGCAGGTTAGCATGGAGACAAATCCTGTCACTCTCTGTACCGCACTAGTCAGTGGGTGTTTGGGCAAATTCATCACCAACATGCACCCCCCCCCCCCCCCCCCCCCCCCGAAATTTCTGATTACCTATTTGTGTAAGGGGCTTGGCTTGCGGCATACATCGGGCAGTCGCCCTTTGAGGCACTCGTATGTTCGACTCTGCTGTGCGGGGTCAATCTGTTTGCCGCCTACCGATCCACCAAAGCCGTGCCGCTCCAGACGCTCAACCCAATGAGGTCACGCATCCTCGCAGGTACGTCACCACTCATCACATACAATCAATACCCTCGCCGTCTAGCCGTTCTTAATTGAAGTCGTCAGCTTCCCTCTAGCTCCTGAGCTGTGATGGGACGGGCGCCTCCATTGGGTGGTTGAGCGCTCACCGTCTCTCTCTCTTGTCCAGGTCATTTCCTAGATGTCAATATGGGGAAGCAATGGGGTAGCGATGCAGAACGTCCGATGCTACCAACGCCAGACATGTTGGCCTCGCGGGACCCAGTTGCATTCTGGCCCACACGCCTGAACAAACTATTCCTGCAGACATTGTACGCCGAGGTAGGTCGTGCAAATGCAGTCACATTGAAGTGCCCGCACTTAAACATTTTTGATTTAATGGCACATCACATCCGGTGGTGTGTGTGTTGTTTGTATTGATGGGGAGCATTGTTGTGATGTAGGGCGACAAGCTGCATCCCCCTAGGATTGGCACACCGGTCCATAAGGTGAGCCTACGCAATAACACCCTCCTTTCTGCACCATCTGATTGAAACCACCGACACAACTGATCCAAGACACTGCAAAGAATTTCATTTTTGGGGGAGGATTGGCCACTGAACAAGATTCGCAGGACAGCGAATCTGAAGGATATGTGTGTCACTCTACTCAGGCAGGCAACATGTCACCAACCATGCTGAGTACCATTCTGGCAGTGTACGCAGACAGGGACTACATTGTGTTTCCCATGGTGGGTTGTGCCCTGTCTAGCACGAAAACCGGATTTGGGCCGACATTTTTGCTTCTGCACACTCACCTTCCCCACCTGCCCATACCAACAGGACGGGGAGATGCACATCGTTCTGCGCGATTCTGGACGGGAGCACTGCTCCATTGAAGCCGTGCTCCTGGCGGAGGTTCTCACAAGGAAGTGTGCGGCCGCAGAACGGTCCGAAGTATCCGATCACGATGCGTGTGAAGATTCAGAGCTGCGGGTGTTACTTGAGGACAGCCTCCGCCACGCGGTTGCCTTAGGTGATAGCTTCCACCACGAGCTGCAGCGCGCTGGGTGGTGTACATCTAGACTCATTCTGGAAGGCAGTGTCAACCAGGCGCATTGGTGATGGGTCACCTTTCAACCTCTCCTGGTTTGCATGTCCGCCGTCTCATATATTTTTGTACACAAACATAATTCCCTCCCTCCCAGATGACTGCAGAGCTCACAATTTTATTTTCATTGCCTGAGGTTTCATCACAGCCCCAAACCTCCTGCAATTTCTTCTCATATAGCCTCCTGGTGATGTGCGCTGCCGAAATGGTGTTTGTTTTTCAGCACAGCGCGTGTAATGGTACATGCACACTCCAGGCATTGCATGCATTCTCCAAACTCTGTAGCTCTGGATGGGTGAGCATGGGTTCAAAGGAGTTTGTCTGTTAACACAAATACAAAAGTTGCTACAGAGTTGCCAGCTGAGTAATGACAGCGGGAAGCTAAAAGCTATGCAGTCATATGTCAATCCTGCACATGCACCATAAGACATATAGCAAACTATTCTGCCATCATTCTACGCTGCTAGCTGCGCATAATTATTTGACACTACAATGGACACCTAACATAGGCCGGGAACTCATGAGGTCTGGTTAAGTAGTGTCCCAGCGGCGTAAACCTTGACGTTGCGTTATTTCCTCTTAGCTGCGCGGGGGTGTTCTGAGAAGGGGGAGACATTTTTTTGGAACATCTTCGCGCAAGTGAGAGACGGCTCGTTTGACGGGGCGACCGTTCAAAAAAGGCTCAGACCGTCGCCGAGAAGGCCGTCACCCACCGTTTCCTCAATCAGCGCGTCGAGCTGGTAGTCATCCACGTTCGCAAAGGTGCGCTGAAACTTTACCGGAGGCGACGGACTATTGCACTGCATATCCGTATCGTGTTCGTGACATGGAAGCGAGCAAGTTTCCGGGGGGCGCAAGTGCTGCTCGGGGCTGTGGTGCTGACGGTGTTGACTCGGTAAACTACTGCATGTGTTTCCGACGGCGATTCGCGCTAAACCCGGAGGAGGACCAAATTCAATGTCGGCCTTTGCGCCTTCAACTCGCCAAAGGGCCTCGCCGTGCTGCCTGCTGCTCCTCCCTCCAACCTGGGATCCATATGTCGGACTCCTGTCATCGGAATCGCTACCGGTGGGGCTATGAACCGATGGCGCCGAAGTAGCGCCACTGGCGAAAGTAGCACCCGTGCTGTCAGAGGCTGGTATACCGTGGAAGTGCCCGTGCGGCGACTGGAACAGAGACGATGACGAATCGAGTGCCAGGCTTCCCGACTCACGTCCCTGGTATGGA
Organism: Tetraselmis chui; assembly: GCA_026401115.1. Taxonomy (NCBI): domain Eukaryota; kingdom Viridiplantae; phylum Chlorophyta; class Chlorodendrophyceae; order Chlorodendrales; family Chlorodendraceae; genus Tetraselmis; species Tetraselmis chui. Next base: position 136,462 of record JAPMLY010000565.1, read on the forward strand.
GCCATGCCAAACACAAAAAAACGGAGAGCGTTCCGTAAACTATTCCAAAGCCTGCTTCGCCGCTTGCACTGCGTGTGCTTCTCCTGCTGCTCCACAGACCAAGTGCCTTATAGCACGGCCTGTAGACAAGTATGTGGATTACTGTGGATCTGTTGCCCCAAAACTTCGCGCCGCAAATAATTTAACCTAGTCAACTTCAATCCCGCGCTGGTTTCGCGCGAGGAATTAACTACCGAACCAAAACAGGTAATATAGAGTAGGTGAGTTGAGTGACCGAAGCCCGTGCTAAAATGTCTGGCGAAAGATTGTTACGTGTCGGGTCTGAGCCTGTGTTGGGTTCAAGGGTTGTGCGTTCGAAAGTGGGGCGCCAGGATAAATGGTTTGCGAGCCTGCGCTCAGCAGCACGCCACTTGCGCGATTTTTTGAGCGGTCGGCGGCGTTCTTTTCACTGCGATGGGTGTACGGTATCAGCAGATGTCATTAACGCAACACTGCAGCACTACTAGCTACAAGTACTGGGTAATTGCCGAGTGCTGATGATGCCGCGTGGCAGTGTGCTGCACTACGGTGTACCGTTCAATAAGTAAGGTACCCGTACCTCTACAATACACTAAAAACACCGTATGGCTGGATTACAAGCAGCACAGCACGGACATGGACAGTAGGAAAAAAGGGAGGGGGACCATAAGGGCAAGAGTGACAAGAGGATGACGGAATCCAAAGCACGGAAAAAGGAAGCACTGTATTGTGCATAAACCTGGCAGATTAAACTAAGGAAGCTCCTAGGCAACGCTGAAAATGCAACACGTTGAGGCGATAATAAGCGAGGCCTCACGCGGAGCTCGATGCAGCACGGGGACGCTTGCGGCCAATGCATGGCGCGGGTGAAGAGCGCCGTGGGCGAAGGAGAAGGCATCCCAACCGAGGGAGAAGCGGCCTCCACACCGTCTGCGGCGGCGGACAACTCGCGCAAGACGTTAACAACAACAAGCAACAACATCAGCGCAACACTACAACAATACTACCTACAAGTGGCGGGGCGTGGCCGCCGAGAGTACCAAATTCCGTGACTGCAAAGGGAGTAAAGCGGATGCCATGCCGACTCCTCACCCCCTCCGAGTATTTCTCGAACTTGGTCCTCTCAGCACTGCGTAGAGCGACTTCGGGAGATAGGGGGCTAGAAACGCCGAACAAACCGGAAACCACGACATCAAGAGCAAGTTTTGAGCTTCGGATGCCGTGATATTGCAATAAGACACCCATATTTGCTGGTGGATTCGCGACCGCTTTCGTTGCAAAAGGATAAAAAATAATACATATATCATTCACCAAGACAAAGGTCGGACCTGTCTCGCAGCAAATATGTTATTATCGAAACTACATGCTTAAGCAAGGTATTAGTGTGATGCATAATAAGGAGGCCGAGACTATTGAATCTCGAGGAAAGCAGGGAAGTGAATTACAAGTGAAGCCGCTACTTCATATCTAGAAAACATTCACATGTGCAGCTAACTTGTTCTAGTATTTAGTGACATGACAATAAGACCATGGTGAGGTGTGACCTATCGATAAGAAACTGAGAGGGTCGACGCCCTCCTTAGAGAAATTGTCCATTACCTCGGTGGTTGCGCAGACGGCGGGTCGCGTTTAGTTGAATGTCTGTTTAGAGCATACATCTGATTTTACTAATAACTGTAATATCATACTTGATCTTTTTACATCAGTCTAGTACATTAACTGCCGATATTTCAGTACTTAATATCAGTCTTGAATTAGGCACTTCAACACTCTCCCCGACTGAGGAGCATACTGCCATTAAGGAGCAAAGAAATTAATCAACATAGCAACGCATCATAGATGTGACCAATTTCTCGAATTGAGGATTAGCAATGGGTTTTGTGAAGATGTCTGCAAGCATCTCACTTATGGGGACATAGTAAAATTACCACTAATCCTCCTTGATGAGCATCGCGCACAAAGTGGAGGCGGATATCCATATGTTTAATCATGTTGGAGGTGCAGGCCGTAGTCGCAATGAAGATGCGCGCATGTTTGTCTTCGCCAATTGATGTAGCACAATGATGAGGGTACCCCAATTCATTAAGCATTTGTCGCAAGAACGTAGACTTCTACACAACAAGGTTAAGGGCATTGTACTCTACCTCAACGGTGGAAAGTGTGACGAGTGGTTGAGGGCGGGAGCACGAGCAGACACCTCCTCCACAGAGGAAGAAGACGTAGCCACTGGTCGAACGGCATCTAATGGGATAGGTGGTTGGGTAGTATGCATCACTGAAGCCATGAAGTCGCAGCTCCTCTCCCCCAAAGGTGATGCCTTTGTTTGCAATTCGATGAAGCTACCTCAGGCGGGTTTTAGCATCTTCCATGTGTGTAGCTGAGGGATTGGAGATGAATTTGCAAAGTCTGTTAACTATCTCAATATTATCTTGTCGAGTAGCAACTAACGCATAGAGAAGAGCCCCAGTTACGCTACGATAGTGTGTAGAGTATGTGTTATCCATCATGATGAGTGGAAATTCTCGTGGGCCGTTCGTTGATGTTGGTGTTGCTGCATGCTTGCAGTCTCTCATGTCAAAATGTCGCAAAAACTCCCGGATGTAGGTCCCTTGATGAAGGGTAAGGGTGTGTTTACGTTTGTTCCGCTTAATAGTCATCCCAAGTAATCATTTGCAGGGTCCCAAGTCCTTGATGTCAAAATTGCTGGCCAAGGCTTATTTGAACGTTGTGATCCATTCACGAGAGGTGCTGCATATGAGGATGTAATCAACATACACAACAATGATGTTGAAGGTGCTTGCACTGTTGTAGCGTCGTAGGCGAGAGATTTGCAGTCGACTTGATGAACGGGATTGAGGAGACCCCCTACTGACTGCAAAGGTGAGCGGTAGACGTAGGCACCATGGTCAATGCGAAGCTGCACACAGTCTTAAGTGAGAAAAAAATGGTTGAGCATGCGGTGCCAGTTATGCGGCGCTTGCTTCATGCCATAGGTACTCTTTTTCAGTAGACATACGACGGGTTCACCATCATCACCATGTTGGAGGAACCCCTCGGGCTGATCCATATAATTTATTTCATCCAGGTCGGCAGAAAGGAAGGCGCAGTCGACAGTTTGCTCAAAGTGGAGGTCGAGCTTGGCCACAAAGGAGAAGCCGATGCGGACGGTGGTGAACTTGACGGTGGGGGCGAGGATCTCATTCAAGTCGAGACCATGGACCGCTATGAAGCACTTTCCGCAGAGACGTGCTTTGCAACGAGCAATGTTGCCACCCGCTTGTCGTTGGTTTTGAAAACTCATTTGCATTTGATTGATTTCCGTCATGCTGGCAGTCTGACAAGCTCCCAAGTCTTTCGCGTAAAGAGCGAGTCGTATTCGGGTTGCATGGCTGTGAACTATTCCGAGGCATCATGAGAAGTGACAGCTTCACGATAAGTCCGAGGGTCACGAGGAGAGTCGCTAGCAAGAAGAGCAGCATGAGGTTGATAGTCTTGTTAGGGGAAAATGTTTTCTGCAGCGGGGAGTCCGACATTAGGCTTGATGATGCGACGGGGTCGGGCTGGAGTTGGATCTGGAGACGAGGGCTGAGGGTGAAGGAGAAGTGGCGGATCATACGAGGACGGAGACAAAGGCGAATAGTGAGTAGGGGCGTCCTCATCACTTGAATCACTGTCGGAATGAAAGAGTGGGAGGCCTTCGCGAGGAGAGAGGGAAAGATGGGGCACATGAGAAGAAGAAGAGGGCGTGATCACTCGGGAAGTTGGTGAGACGATGCAGTCTTGCTTAGGAGAAGCATGCCATTCATGATGCATTGTGGGGTCGAAGCGGCCCACACGATGAGCTTATTCATGGAAGGCAACACAGCGAATGGCGAGGACGACTCGGATGTCGGGCATCCAAGCAAGCCAGGCAGGGGAGTCCCGGGGGGAACCAACAGAGATGCATTCACACGCGGATGAAATAGTCTTTGAGCAATTTGCACGGGGGATATGGACGAAGGATGGACAGCCAAAAGTGTGGAGGTAGTAGAGGTCTTGGGTAGCACCAGTGATCAAGCGGATGGGAACATCGGTGACGCCACGACGAAAGTTACATTTGTGAATGTCCACCGCCACTGCCACAGCAAACCCCCGGAAGTCCGCGCCAAAGCCTGCGTAGTCAAGCATACAGCGTGCCCAAGTGGATAAGGTGTACCACGTGCGTTCGACGAGGCAATTTTGGAACTGACTCTAGGGAGAAGCGTATTCGCGAGCAGTGGAAGCTCGTCGCAAGCGGCAATTAAGTCTTGACTGCGGAAGGCGGAATCGTTGTCGAGGCGAGCTTATTGAAGGCGGAAGCCAAGGGTGGAGGCCATCGTGCGATAGGCACGCAAGCATGCGGTGGAGGAGCTGCGCGAGCGGCATAAGTAGAGAGACACAATCGAGAAGGCGTAGTTAATAGCACCACATGAATAGACATTGCCCTCTAAGGAGGTAGTACTATTTTGCCAAAAGTCCCAACCATAGCGATCGAAGGGTTCGGTGGGCTTGGGATGAAGTCCATGAGGCCTAGGGGCGACAGTGGACTTGATTGTGGCGCAGGTCCTGCAGAATGGAAGAACACACCATTGTGGAGTGAGATCGGTGATGCCGCTGCGGGCAAGGGCTGCGATGCCACGTCCGCTGAGATGGCCGAGGCGAGCATGCCACAGCTACTCCGCATGAGGGGCAGAGGAGGTAGTTGCTCCGAGCAATGAGGAATGGGGTGGGAGAGGGGAATGTTTCTGGGGAGTGTGGTGAACAATATGGGAGTTAAGTGTGAGAAGGCGGCCGTGGGAAGTGATGCAGATAACAATGATATCAAGGAGAATCATCACATGGGCATCGGCAGTGAGTGTGACCTGCACGGTGGCGTTGGCATCTCACGCTTGGCGATTGGTGAACATACGACATATATCACCGTTGGCCTTGGTAGCGAGGTCAATGACGTGTAGACATTGACCAAGCTTGACGCGGATGGGGAGCACGTGGTGTCTTACCTGAAGAGATGGACAATGCCTTCGCCAACATCATATGCAATGAGGCCGTTGATTTAACGACGAGGGACTGATATGAAGTCCGCAATGTCATTGAATTTAGCGGTCATGTGCAATGTAGCACATGTTTGAAACACCCAAGGGTCGCGGAAGGAAGAAGCACCGAGGAGAGCACAGTCGACGACAACGGGAGACGACACAACAGCCACGAGCCAATGGCACATGTTGGAGTCAACGGCCATGCCAAAAAGGGCAGAACGGACCGCATATCGGTGAGAGTGTTGGAGCACAGAACATCAAGAGGGTAACCCATGGCGACAACACGGATATGAGAAGACGGAGCAGTCCAAACACCATAGTGGAGAATTACTCCTCGACTTGGGCCGTCAGGGTGAAGACGGAAGGAGTGGGAGGCAACGTTGGACGAAAATTTCGGGAAGATATTTTCATGGAGCCGCGGAGGAGCTGGCCATGAGGGGTTGAAGCCATATGATGAGGGAAAAGCACCGTCATATAGAGGATGGGAGAGGGAAGACCGGTAGTGGTGTTGAAGCTCAGATGGAGAGCAGATTTTGGTCAACACGAGGGTGTCGCGCCGTGCAGTAGAGCCAAGCTGATCAGCACGGGCAAGAATGGGGTCGCCAAGGGAAATACGAAGTTCATGAATTGGCGCTGCGCCGGGGAGTGAGGTGATGATATGGTTAATGGAGCCTTGAGAGGTTGCAAACTGGGAGATGATGTGGCAACATGCCGTGAAGGGCACCGTAGTGACGTCACACAGTGAACATGTCGACCGGGGGCGGGAAGGAGGGGGCATGGTGGAGACGCAAGGAGAACGTCCACGTGAGCGAGGTGGGCCAAGTATTCCGCTGTTATGTAGGAAACATCAGTGGGAAGGCGATTCTGAGCATCGGTAATCACAGAGGAAGGAAGGCGATCAGAGCACGAAAGCGAGAGTTGTGCTAGGGCCATCGTCATGGATGACCTCGTTGTAGGGCACACGTCCGCAATGGAGAGCATATGAAGAATAATCCAATTGTTGACAAGATGCGTGATAACGCCTAGAACACCACCATCACACATAGAAAACACATGAAGACGGCGACGACGCTCTTTGAGGACATCTGCATCGGGGGTGATACGGGAGATGACTAGTAATGGAGGGGCTGGCTATGGTGATGGAGAGACAGGGCGTGAAGCAGCAACCAACGCCGTGGGAGGGAGAACTGAGGACACAAGGAGACGTGTCGCAGGCGGTGGAGATCCGCACACTAGTGGGGCGGGACCCAGACTGTGAAGAGGAAGGGGAGTGAAATCATGGGCAACATGCAAGGGCTCGTCATCTTGTGGTTCATCGAGGTAGAGGGCCCTGAAGCGCGATCCAAAGTTATTGGAGAGGAAGAGAAGACTAGAAGACTACCAAAGTCAAACAGCTCATCGTAGGAAGGTGAAGAAACGGATGACGCGGAGGATGTGGGACCGCGGGGCTGAACCCGGTAGCGATCGGGGGTAGCATCATGGGGGTGGAAGGAAGACTTGTAAGCTCCACATGCGCGCGCATATGCTTCATCAGCCTCATAAAATTGAAGACTTGCAATCTCAGACGCAAGGATACTAGGAGGAGAGGCACTTGGAGGTGAGAGGTTGCCATGACGCGTACCATCTGGAGAGAGGCGAGCAACTAGAGCCCAAGCGGTATCATTATGGGGGTCGCGGTCCATTGGCTGAGGTGGGTTAACGGGTGCTTACCAACAACTTCCAAGAGTCCATTGGGAGAGGGGCGCAAGTGTGAAAGGCGAGCGACTGTCATTCCGCAGCATTGGCATAGGGCTCACGACGGTAGTGATGGCCATCTAGAAGACAGCGTTCTCGTCGTCGGTGGAGAGCATGTCGTCAGAGTCGGAAACGAGGCTCGGGCAGTCATCGGTGTCATATGAGAATGGTATATGGTTGGTATCTAGCTGACAACCGTATGGCATCGTGTGACGAGCACAGGAGTTGCGACAACATCCCGGTAGGTGAAGATCACGTCATCAACGTAAGTGAAAGACGTGACCTCATTATCGTCGCAGATGTCATTCATGAGCGCATGGGGAGATGGCCCGGAGAGCAAGGTCTCGTTAATGAGTGAAGCCATGGATGGGAATGTGTAGAAGAAGAACACATCCGCGGCAGCAAAGGAGATGGCGTCTATCGCAGGTCATGCCTGAACAAGGCACGCTAGCATAGCCCAAAGAACCCCTGCAGCCGGCGGGTGAGGCGCGGAAGGAGCATGGGGGGTAGAGGCAGCAACGACCACCGTCTCATTAGGGATTAATTTTCAGCTTTCCTTTTCAAGTAAGGTTGGCGTTTGTAGCAGTCAGCCTCCACATGTCCGCGTATGTCGCAATAGGTGCAGATAATGGGCGCATGACCATCGTTGCCACGGCTCGGGCAAGGTGAGGAGGCTACCACTGATGCCACCGACTCAGCGAGATACTTCATTTGGGTTGTAAGGGAAGATAGCTGAGTGACAATGGCCTATTGAGTCACCGCGGCAGGAACGGCAACCGGAAGGGCTGACGCGGATACGTCCGCATGAGTTGAGACGATGAGCATGGAGTCACGGACATTATGCATAACATCATCACGGGTGATAGCGTCAACAACACCCGTAGAAAGGTGTTGGGGAGCAGTCGTAAATTCCAAACGAAGCCCATGAATGAAGGCGACAATGAGGGTGGACTCGTCAAGGGGCTTTTGGAGCTGCTCGAGCTCCATACGGACGAGGTTACGGCGATTCTCGAGATCAGTGAGGTCTTCGGCACGGCGCATCGGAAGATACATGGCCATGCTCAAAATTGCAGAGCGGAACCTAAGGGAGCGGAGAAATGCAGCAAGAAGCCCGTCAACATCACGTCGACCACGGTGGGGGTCATCACTCGACACGAACTAGAGTGACTTTGTTTTGGCCAGATTATCCTGAATTACTTGAGTATGTCTTGACATGACACTGGCATGGTGTTGAGCAGAGCAACACGAGGTCGGCGACCAAAAATCAGTTAACCTTGGTTTCTTACAAACTTCCGCTTTAAAACGTAACAACCATACTAAGAGAGTAGTCGGGTCCTTCACATTCATGAGCGTGAGGTCTTAAAATCCTTAAATTGCAAAAGGGAAGAGCCGGCTAGGACATCAGCCAACCCACCGTCTCGGTAGAGGCCAGCAGTGTCACCATCATCACTCGGGGGGGGGGGGGGGGGGGGGGGGGGGGGGGAGTCATCGTGTCTTTGAGAAAGGTGCGAGCACGGAAGGAACAAATAAGATGTTGTTGTCGTCACAAGGCGACTGGAGAAGAGTCCAATGGATGAACGAGTCGAGGAGCTCGACAAATAAAGGTGTCAGAACGACACAGCTGAAGAGGGTTGCACTGAATAACCACTAACAAGAGGCACAAGGGCGAGTCCTAAAAGGAACAACATACGGGCAGCAATTAAGGCTGAGCAGAGAAGGACTCCTAAGTAGGAGGACCATTAACCTATCGAAACTACAAGCTTAAGTAAGGTGTGTGTGTGTGTGTGTGTGTGTGTGTGTGTGTGTGTGTGTGTGTGTGTGTGTGTGTGTGTGTGTGTGTGTGTGTGTGTGTGTGTGTGTGTGTGTGTGTGTGTGATGTAGAAGGAGGATGAGATTGTTGAATCTTGAAGGAAACAAGGAAGTGAAATACAAGTGGAGCCGCTAGCTCATATCTAGAAAACATTAACATGTGCAACTACCTTGTTCCGGTATTCAGAGAAAGGATAGAAAGATACTTGTGAGGTGTGTCATGTCGATAAGAAGCTGAGAGGGTTGTGTCGACGCCCTCCTTAGAGAAATTGCGCATTACCTCGGTGGTTACGCATACATGTTTAGTTGACTGTTTTTTCATCAGATAATATATCCGATCTGAATAGCCACTGTAATAATATATTAGGTCATTTCTACATCAGTCCAGTACAAGAACTGCCGATGTTTCAGTACTTAATGTTAGTCTTGTCTCAGGCACTTCAACAATTATGAACGGAATGATTAGGAAATAATGTTACCATCCGATTACAAATATAAATTAACGTTATTAACGTTACAATGTACATATTTATGTTTATAATATAGGTGCTCGTCTAGGTGCTAGGAGCTCGTCTCCCACTCCATGGAGCCTTGCATTCGGAGCTCAGCATGGCAAACTTGATGCGGACCTCCGCACTTCTGCTTTGCTTTGCACGCCTTCGGTTTAGTCGATCCATGACTACTATCCCTTCGCCATGGAGGATGGGGGCCGGTTGGTGCCGATGGCGGCTGAGTTGTTTGATGGCTTGGCCATTTTGGTGGTTGTTCGTCGGTTCCATGGCATGGGTGTTGCTGACTCTCGCTCCTTGCGCTCTAACATCTATGTCCGTATCCAAGATTTCGTTCGTCGAACTACTATTCCTTTTCGGCGTTTTGGGGGATCAACGAAATTCATGCAACGTCTTTTTGCTACTCTTCATGGCACGCTTGGCTCCTATCTCCGCGACGCTTTTCAAGAGGGCAGTGCTGACGCTGTGGCATGCCCTCTTGTTTCTCGGGCTTAGGTTTTCCCCTCTTTTCTTCTTTTTGCTTGGTGGCCTCCACTGCTTTTTCGTGTAAAGAATTTGATATACATAATATAAATTAACATTATTCTTCTGTGGCGGAGTGGCGGGGTTTCGAAGCCCTTAAAAAGTTAAGCGGGAATGGTATTTTGGCGTCGCCGACCCGGCCCGGGGCGGGAGCATGATCGATGATGAGTTTGAGGCGTTTGTATCGAACTTCTGCTTTCAGTCATGCTTGCGTGCGTGCTCATGTTGTTCCTCTTGTAATCAAATAACATTCATTCTTGCTAAACGCCGCCTGTAATAGAAAGTGACGATGCGGGCTTACCTGCCAGTCCCACATTCTTGGGCGACAAGAAAAATTAAAAAAGAATAAAAAAATGGCGCGCGTGCGCGCGCTGTCGCCAATTGCAGAACAAACCAGCCACGGTTAGTCCCTATCATCGCCAGCGCCGACTAACCGTGTCTGGAACTCAAGACGAACAACCCTGACCGTTTGCGCTTGCATGTTATTTGATATACGATGCTACCAGTGAAAGGCATGACCGCCCCCATCCGTCTGTTCGACCCGAGGGAAGGCGCATTTCAGCGATGCCGAGTGACGTGGCGCTCTGGTGTTGCTCGGCGGCCGAGACTGTCTTCGCCGGTACTTTGTCGGGGCAACCGACGCGCGTGTCGCGTGACTGCTTCCACCACTCCGTCAACACCCCCTCCCCCTTACCTACCCTCCCGACGAGCGCTCCTGGCGCTCGGGGAAGCGGCGCTGGAGCTCACCGGAGCGGCCTACTTTGAGTATAACTTCCGCGTCAAGCCTGATGGCGGCCAACTAGAGGAGAATGCGGCGTCTGGGTCAGGCCCCGTTGCAGCCGTGCGATCGCTACTACCGCAGGCGACCACACAAGAGGCAGCCGCAGAGGCTGAGGTGAGCCATATCGCCTGCTCGTATCTTGTGATCCCGTCAGGAGTGTTTTACTGACACTATTATTCATTTTCATACTTACAAACGATACTGAAATTCGAAGGTTACTGACTCCTCTGATGTTGTCTACTTAGAGCCTCCTCGACGCTGCCCGCCGATCTGTTTCAGCTGGAAATGATGGAGGTAACTGGGCGAGGTCTGCAATTACTCCAGAGTCACTAATTTGACCCAGCCGGTGTTTATACATAGAGTGCATAGGGTGTCGACCCAAGGACAGAGGTCGGAATATTTTGCTTTATTGTAAACGAGCAATAATAAAACGCTCATAATATTTTTGCTTTTCGTCGAGTCAGATGCGGTGGAGCTCTACTCGCGAGTACTTCAGACGGCGCCCAATAAATACAAACTTTGCCAGCAGGCGCTCCGGGAGCGAGCTGAGTCGTTGGGGAAACTAGATCGCAAAGAGGAGCAGAGGCAGAACGGCGTGCAGGTGCAGTAGCCGGAAAACACAGTCGGTTTCAACCCAGCCGAATTTGAACAGCGACACTAAAAGGTCTATCTATGTCTTCAAATACTGAAATGGTTTTGACTTTTCACGACTTCCACGTTTACGATAGAATTGGTTGTGGGGCCGTGGCGTACGGTGGCCAGGTAAGCTTTTCTCCTGAACCCCCCCCCCCCCCCCCCCCCCCCTGTTGCTGTGGATCCAATTTCGAGTTCCTCACACCGACGTCGCTCTAAATCCTCGCTTCGTGAAATAAGGCCACTATATTATCGCGTACATCCTCGCCCGCCGCGCCTTTGTCGCCCCCGATCCCGCCCCCACCGGGGCAAAAGGCAAGAAAGGTACTATACTCCCCCCCCCCCCCCCCCTCGACTTCCGAAATCATGTTCCACTGTGAAAATGTCACGACATACTAAATGGATATTGTCGCCAATCCGAAGGGCTCCACGTCCAAAATAATCCTCGAACTCGTGATGTCGGCCGTGTCACGCCAGGGAAGCCGGGCACTCGCAGTGGAAGGTCGCGATCAGCTGCCCGTCTCAGTGCGACAAGTAGGCAAAGCACCCGGGGACAGAATCCCTTAAGGAGGAGCCGAAGCGGCGCCGCGCCGCTCGAAGGACTCAAGCCGAGGGCCGGCAAGTCTGGCCTTAGTCCCGAAGTCTTTGTTGTTGTCGCCCTGGTCGCCGCATACAATTACATTTTGCTCACGTACGGGCTTGAGTACTGAGACCGCCCGGAGGAAACGCTTCTCATCAACGCTTCTCGTCGCTCAATTTTAAATATATTCGGTATTCTCGTCGTGCGCGGTACTTGTAACTACGATATGCGCGCTCAGCATAGTCTATGCTCTCATCAACTCGTGACCGGTGAATACACATTTTTTTCACACCTTCAATTTTCTGTGTTTGCATAGCGATCATAAACATGGGCAAGGTGATTTTTTCACTCTCCAAGCAACGTGCCTCGCTACATTTCCTTTCCATTGAGCTTGCATGAGCATGATCATTCAACCATCACATGTTACATTGAACATTACAATGTTTAAAAGGCGGGGGCAATCATGGACGAACAACATTATGACAATTGATTTCGGTGCACGCGTATGTTTCATTCACGTGTTCGGAACGGCCTTAAGCAAGTACGAGGCTCATGGCGAACATCTAACGGCAGCTCACCAACACTCTCACATTGTGCTTTGTATTCATAATTATCGCAACCGCCGCTTAGGGCACTTTGCCCGTATGGTCCCTCGCGGTCTTGGCAATAGAGGCGATGGCTACGGTGACACCGTCGAGTCCTTCCTCGAGCGCACTCACAATGCCACCCTTGATATGGCGTCCGAGATATTGGGCCTTCCCGCAGCTAGCCTACCCCGCAACGCTCGTTCCGAGATTTCTCTCCCCATACGTTTTGGAGGCATGGGGGTGGGGGCTTGGTTGCCTTGGCGGATGCGGCCCACGTCGGAGCGACCGGTTTGGGAGCGGGCCCCGCCATCCGTTTTCTTAGAACGCAAGATGCCCGTGCGCGCGGGTAAAATATGCCCAAGATGGTGTTCCGACGGACGGCTAGCGACGGCTGTGATCACAACGTTGTTTCGTCGGTTTAATGCACCAGACGGAGACGGCGGCGACAACGAACACATGTATATTGTCGTCAAAGCTCGCTTCGGCATGGGCCGGCTTGGATGCCACGTGCGGTGCTCATGCTCTCCCCGAGTCCGAACCCCTCATAACCACATCCTTAGCGTTGATTCTTCCAAAACGTCCGACGATGGATGGCTCGCGTTGGCTCCGTCGCCGAAGCCCGATGAACAAGAAACGAGTACATTACTCGGTCCTTTGATGACCTACCCTCGCTCGTACCACTTCCTGCTTTTGCCACGGATATCTTTCCAAAGCTACAAGCCAACATCCGCGAGCCCCTCAACTTGTTTCGCTTCTCCATTCTCACTCCCACGTTTTCTAACCTCGCTAGACCGGAGTCTAGGCGTTTTGCATCTGGTCTCCACAACGGCGCCATTCCATTTCTTGCTTTGGACCCGCCTACAACGGGCCGCATGGGCGACTTCCGTGACAAGTTCCCGGAGCACTATGACGCCGACTTCCGTGTCGCGGATTGTCGCATCTTTGGACTACTATCATCCAGCATCTTCTCCACTATTTACTCCCCATTACTTGCGCTTCCAACCGTCTATGGGTTCAAGCTATATATGCGGGGTGCACTTGAGTCGGAGGTGGTGACATGTCGGATGATGCGTGGGCCACCGCATGTAATGACCACTTGGCTCGATGCCTTTTCTTGCCACGGCGTTCTTCATCCGCGCCATGGGCCGCAAGCGTCTCCATGTTTTCTCGCGCGGTGTGTGAGGCGCCGCTTGTCGCCTCCACGTGTTGAGTCTTTGATTAGCGTTACGTGGAAGTCTCTTGTATTCTCATGTGTTTTAGATGCTATGCTTGTGCACAATGTAGTGCTCCCTTTTGCCGTGTCTAAGATTCCGTGGCCCTCTTGTGACTATTGCCCTCTTGGATCCCCATTTTGTCATTGTTCACTTGTATAGCACATTTTTTATTGATATGAATTGCACGCAGGCGCCCGCCGGCGGCGCAGCGGCGGCGGCCCCGGAGGGGGGTGCGCTCGCAGGCCCGTCGGCATCCCCTCACCTCCCCGTGGTGGGCGCTGGAAACCCCGTAGCCGTGCCAGGCCTGGCACGGTAGGGGGCTAAGAGGGCCGACAGCTCGATCCGTGGGATCAGCAGCTGTCGGGAAAGCCCTGTACAGAGGGCTTTTGAAAAAAATAATTTCTGTGCACTACCGGCGCCAAGATCTCCCGCTCGGCCCGTCCGATATGTTTTTTCGCGCACAGATACTCCTAGATACAGCCTTACTTTTAGGAGTGGGACCTGTACTACGGCAGCGTTTGATGGCGAGGAGGGTACGGCCGGATCAGCGGTGGGAGGCGGGTGTTGGAGCTGGTGGTGGCCAGCCGGGAAGCAGCGCCAGGAAAGGGCGCTCGCTAGCTATCGACCAGCCCTGTGCCGGTCGAACCTTACCGAGAGGTGAGGCGAGACATGGCACAGGACGGTGGCTAGTCGCAGGCGGAGGAGCGGCTACAGGAGGCAGCGGCGATCCTCAGGATCAGCCGCTGCCGAAAAGCCCTGTACGGAGGGCTTTTTTGGACACTAAAATAATGTCCGTACCCGGCGGCACGCAAGTTGGGGAGCAGCACCAGGGTAGGGCGCTCACTAGCGCGCCGCTACGTCGTCCAGCGTCATCTCCCGGGGGGAGGAGTCAGCTGGGACGGCAAGGAGGACAGTCGCGACGGGAGGAGCGACACGATCTGGCGGCGACGACCCTTTGGGTCGGCGCCGCCGGAAAACCCGGCACGGAGGGTTTTGCTTAATTCCGGGCGCCCGCGGCCCGCCGGATCCGGCTATGGTGACCTGCCCCCCCCCCTCTTCGACACCCACTACCCCGACAGACCTTAATACTCCTAGGAGTCCTTGAGCGTGGGCCCGGGTGAGCGCGGAGGCCCCCGCTCAAGAACAGGCTGCTCGGTGGACGCGCGATCAGAGGGGGGAGGGTACGGCCACAGGCCGGAAAACCGACAGGTACCCGGGTACCAGACAGAGAAAAAACCGGGGAAATGAGCGGGGAAAATTCAGGCGCGGAGGCAGGAGCGCTAGTTTTTTCTATGTCTGTGCGTCTCGGTCCCCCCCACCTGTCCTCGAGGTGATGGGGGACCTCGACACGGAGGACCGCCGCGTCGGTGGACGCGGCAAGACCTTGGGGCGGGGTTTACGGGATGGAGCGGCGGGATCGACGAGCGACCGCGCGAGGAGGGGTTTTTTGCCAGCCTTTCCCCTCCTACCTTCGGCAAGACCGAAGTCACGCGGGAGCTAGATTAGGCTGGCCCGTCGTCCCTCCCGAACGCCGACCGGCCTAGGCCGGTCGACACCCCGGTTCGGCGGGAGCGGGCCGTGCATCGTGAAGGTCGAGCAGCAGTTTAGTTTTGCATTTCTCGACAAGTGGATTTATATTTTTAGATCTGTTTTTTCTTGATTACAAAATTATTACGCTGTTACTGCTTAGGTGGGGGGACTGTGGCAATTACTGCGGTTGCTTACAGTTATATAACTCCCGAGGAACGTCGAGATACACATTGCAGATAGGTGTGCCGATAAGAAATGAACCTGGTCGGAGAGACCCGGGCCCAACTTGCTAATAAGTCCTGTATGGCGAAGTAGAGTGGCCCGTGAGACGACACTCGGTCCAGTTTGCCGGGACATGTTGTGAACAATTTCAATTTCAATTGAATTGCACGCGCGTACGTTTCTCCTCTTCTCGTGTAGTCTTATCTATGGCGCGTCATATGTCTATGGTGCTTCAATCATCGGTGCGCCCGCAATATTTTAGTTATTCGAGCATGATTGCGAAAACCTTAAGGTTGTGCGAAAATCAAATACGTTGTGGCTCGAGATATTTTGTTCAATATGTACACGTGCATGGATGCATTTTATGTTATTGAATTATTAGCAGCATGTAGTGAAATGAAGTCGCGGCATTTACGCATGACTTGCAACGACCTTACTTATCTACTATCACAAGGTATCACTGACCATACACGTATGCATACATCATGATGCATATATACGTGCCGACGTGCGGCCTAGATAATTATACATGCAATTGCACGCTTGCATGCGCCACTTTTCCTAAGTCCCTCATTGCGCTTTAACCATCGCTACCACGCATCCCGTGCACGCGCCAACATGCACCGCGAGAGGCAGCAGCCCCCTCCCCTAAGAGTGCTCCGATGATATGTTATGGGCCCTCTTAGCCTTATGGTCACACACACGCCTCCGCTACGTAGCCACACGCCAAGTGTCTAGAGCGCTAGCGGAACACATTGTCTTTAGTACTGCAAACACCATGGCCGGCAACTCGCCGCCACCGCCGCCATCATGGGACTTAGCCTCCGCATCAAACATCGATGTATTCATGGTATTGAAATAAAGCTGTCGCATCAGCCGCATCAATGCGTCTCTGAGTTAGTGCCCTATTTCATAAATCTATCGATGACTTAGTGTCATATTTGATCAATGCGCCCATGAATTAGTGTCATATTTAATCATTGCTTCCACTAATAAGTGATGTATTTTGTCGATGCACAACGAATTACCCATATATTTCCGGAGCATCAGTCGCATCGAGCATCACATTTGAAATTCCAAACAAGACTGATTAGAAGTCTTGAAGAAATGAAATGATTGTTTTATTGGGTGAAACCGGTTGCCGTCTCCGGGCCCTCCAAGTTGCGCTATCTAGGACTTAAAAGCCGGGGCTAGACCGTGAACTTCAATCCCAACCTCTCCAATGACAGTAGCGAAACCGTCTAAACCGTACACGTAAACCTTTTTATTCTGTACGTAAATTGTTTTGCATATAGAAGTATAAAATATAAAATGCCGCTATTCTCCACAATACGCGGCCCGCTCCAACCGCGGCGGGGGCGCTTATTAGCCAAACTTGTCAGCCTTTGCTTGCCGAGTCGGGCCTACCTCGCCTACACCTATGTGCGACTCCGGTCGTGCCGGATCTAGGTGGGGAAGTCAATCGAACCCCCCCTCTCACTCACGTCGTCGTCAGTCCCTGTTCGGTCCACGCACAACCTCGTCCGAGATAATCGCTGCTCCTCCCGTCTAGTCTTAAACCCTAAACCTAGTTTAGTCTTCCCTCCTCTTTCTGGGGTTGGGAAGAAGAGAAGCCGTAAGCCTCACACGGTGTCTGGTTTGCGCTCTTTTTTCCGTGCCATAGTTTTCTATTGTCCCGGATGCGGTTTTTTCGAGCACCTCTTTGATCGCGCCGTGGCCGTCTGTACTCTCCGCCGGTGGTTTGCGCTGCTAGGGGACCGAGGGTACGAGCACTGCGCCGTTGCGACTACCCTAGGCACACTACCGGAGGCAGCCTATCAACTAATGTGTACCGACTAAGGGCGGAGAGGCTGGTCGAACACATGGATAGAGTCGCCGCTCCGCAAAAAATGCTGGGTACGGACATTTTTATTCGAAAACCCTCCGTACCCGGTTTTCCGGCGACGAATGACCATGTGGACTTTCGCGCGCCGCCATGCCGTGTCGCTCCTCCGGCTGCGACCCTACATCGGTAGACGTAGCCTTTCGCCTCGCCCCCATGGAGACTTGAGTCCAAGATGGTTGACGGTCGGCTGTGAGAGAGCGTCTTGCCCGGCGCTGCTTCCCGACTGTCCGCCGCCGGATCCAACGCCCACCGCCAACTCACACCCGTCCGTACTCTCGTCGCCACAAAACGACCCCTCATATACATGTCCCGCCCGTAGACAAGAAAGTATGCGAGGAGTATCAAGCCTTGAAAAGAAATGACGGACTAGCCGAGCGGCAGATCTTGACACTTTTGTACATACAATATATTTAAAAGCCATCCGTACCGAGGCTTCCCAACATGTGTAGACCACGCGGATCACAAGTGTTGGTTTTCACTCAGCCTATAGCCCCCAACCGTGCCAGGCATGGCACGGCCATAGGGCTATCATCGCCCACCACGTGGAGGTGGAGGTAAGTGCATGCGGGCATGCGAGCGCACCCTCCTCCGGGGCCGCAGCCGCTGCGCCGCCGGTGGGCGCCTAAAGTCTTTAGTAATACAGTTTTGCTACTACTATATACACGGGCATCATCATGTGATAACCTCGCTCGCCATTTCATCAAAATTGTATGTGTGAGGAAACCGATGTTGATGCATCAATGCATTCACCCCACATTACTTCCACGAGACACAGTGCCCTACCGAATCGGGGGGGGGGGTAAAGGCGAAAACCCCCTCGATCGGATAGTCGACTGTCGTGACTCGATCCACGCACGAGATAATTGCCGCTCTTGCCGTCGCAGCAGTCAATACTAGCATAGGCTTCTCCATCCTTCGGGGCATGGCGAAAAAGTCAGAGCTACATCCCGGTTGTCTCTCCTCCCGTCACATTTCTCATGTCCCTATTAGCTGCCAAATGTTTCCGGCACGGGTGAATCCATATAATATCGCTCGTACCCTCCCCTTGTGGTTTGCGCTTCCATGGGACCGCCTATACGGGCGATGTGCTTTCGTGATAATCCCATCACACCGCTTGAGGCATTCTTGTCGATAGTGGATACCTACGAGAGGAGAGGTTAAGTGGCAAAGCGAGATCTGGGCTCCGACCTCAAAGGTGTAAGGTGCGGACGTTCTAGCCAAAACCCTTTGTTATGAGCTCCCCGTGGCGGGGAGCAAATAATGAACACATCCGTGCGTTATACTCCGGGGGAGTCTTGGCCATGGTATCTAGCCAGTAGTGGGTGCCCGCCGGCGGCGCAGCGGCGGCGGCCCCGGAGAGGTGTGCGCTCGCATGCCCGTCGGCACCTACCTCTACCTCCACGCGGTGGGCGCTAGTAACCCCATAGCCTTGCTAGGCATGGCACGGTAGGGGGCTGAACGAGGTACCGACAGCTGCGATCCGTGGGATCATGAGCTGTCGGGAAGCCTTGTACGGAGGGTTTTGGAAAAACATAATATCCGTACACCGGCACATGGATCTCTCGCTCGGCATGTCCGATATGTCTTTTCCGCGACTAAATACTCGCAGATACTCTCCCAACGATGGGGCGGGGGCGACGTTTGCGAAATGTTTTTTGGCGAAGAAGGGTACAGACGGATCATCGGAGGGACGAGGGTGTTGGAGCTGGCGGCGGACAGCTGGGAAGCGTCGCTAGGGCACGGCGCTCGCTAGCAGTCGCCAGCCTTGCGAGAGGCTTAGGTATCCCTTGGGGGCGAGGCCTGATGCTACGCAGGACGGAGGTGGGTCGCAGCCGGAGGAGCGGCACGGTCTGGCGGCGGCGGTCCTTAGGATCGCCCGCCGCCGGAAAAGCCCGGTACCGGGGGTTTTTGGAAAAAATCCCGAACCCACCATCTTTTGAGGACCGGCGACTCGATCCATGTGTTCTTCCGACCCCTTCCCTGGTCGGTACTCGGTTATCGATAGGCTGCCTCAAGCATTGTGCCTAGGATTATCGTAACGGCACACTTCTCATAAAGGCGGCCCCCTAACAACGTAAACCACCGGGGGAGGGTAAGGACGGCCACAACGCGATCAGATAGGTGTTGGAAACAGACGGAACAAGGACAGGGGACATGAGAAAATCTGGCCCGGGGGAAGGAGAGCCAGCCGGACACCGTCTGCAGCCTAGTTATTTTCTCTTCTCAGCCCCCGAAGGAGGAGAGAAGACTCGGCTAGGTGGCGAGCTGCGTCGGGAGGAGTGGCTAATACCTCGGGCGGGGTTGAGCACGATCGAGACGGGACCGACGACGACCTAAGCGAGGGGGGTTTTTCACTTGCCTTTCCCCCCTGACTCCGGCACGACCGGAGTCGCACATGAGCCGAGGTTAGGCAGGTTCGACTCGACCAGCTCAAGCTAAACAACCTTGCTGATCAGCGACCCCGCAGCGGCTGGAGTAGGCCGCGTATTGTGGAGACTAGCGACACCTTCTATTTCATACTGTATCCAAAACAATTACGTATAGATCAGAAATTCATAAATACATGGGTACGGGTATGTTTTAGACGGTATCGTCACTGCCATTGGAGAGGTTGGGATTAATGCTTCACGGTCTGCTCCTGCTTTTAAGTCCAGTTAGGCATACTACACGGGGGGGGGCAGAGACAGCAACCGGTTTTTACTAGTATTGTTGTAAACAATTTCAATTTCAATAGCCAGTAGTGGATGTATTGCGGGAGCCCGTTGCACGGGCAGTACGGGATATGGTTATGATATATATCCCCAACGGGTACCGACTTTTTTGGCACGGCACTTGGTTAGGGCGTACGACTCCGGACACGGAGGTGCGGGCTCGTTTCCCGGCGATGGCATCTCCGTGGAATCCTTCGACATGTTATGGGCCCTCCGTGTATGACGCGAGTTTTTAGGGTTTGACCGGAGTCGATCTGATGGTGTGCATTAGGGAGAGAGTTGCGATCTATCCGTGGTGGGCACGAAAATGGACACATCCGTACGGTCTACTCCGAGGGAGGCTCCGCCCTTCTATCTAGCCACTAGTGGATGTACTCCGGGAGCCTGTCGCTCGGGTAGTATGGGCTATGCATATGGGATGTATCCCCAATGGTTAACGACTTTTCGGCGTGAAACTTGGTTACGGTGTACTACTGTAGACACGGAATAAGTGCGGGTTCGATTCCCGACGATGGCATCTTCGTGTAACCCTTCGAAACCCTCCGTACCTATTTTTCCGGTAGAGGCCGATATCAAATCGGCGCGGTCATACCACGCCACGATACTCGCCACGGCTTTCCTCCTCACCACTCGTGTCGAGCTTCACCCCGTGCCATCGGCCCATGGGTGGGTATCTCCTCGCCCTCAGGAGCACTCTTCGACGTCTAGCGAGTGCCCTTCCCCAACGCCGTTTCCCAATTGTCCACCACGCCTTCCAACACCCACGTCCCATCGTCGATCCGCCCGAACCCTGCCCGCTAAAAAATCATTGTAACCCCCGCTCTCACCTCCGTATCGAGAGAGTATCTGAAAGCATTCAGTTGCGGAAAAATACATCGGACTAGCCGAGCGGGAGATATGGGTGTTGGAAGCGTACAACAAATATTTTGAAAAACCATCCGCACACGGCTTCCCGACAAGTGATGATCGCGCGTATCGCAGCTGGTGAATTCGCCCCGCCTAGCTCACACCAGTGCCATGCATGGCACGGCTATAGGGTTACCAACGCCCACCACGAGGGGGTGGGGGTGAGTGCCGACGGCCCTGCGAGCGCACCCCTTTTCGGGGCCTCCGCCACTGCGCCGCCGGCTGGCGGACAAACAAACTTCCCTAATCAGCAAAGCAACACTCATCTATCAGTTTCTCACCATCTCCTCAGCGGTCACGGACACGTCAATGACCCCCTCAATATTAGCGGGCACAAAAAAGCCCTATACTACCGCATCAACGCCCACCTACACGGCAGCGACCCAATCACTAGCGGCCACACATACGTCGTTTGCCAACACAACAACGGTAAACACCACGGCGTTGACACTATCAATAAGATTGACAAGCTCCGCGCAGCTCTCAACAGCGACAATGATCTTCCACACGCCGTTGACCCTCACATTAACATCGGTCTCCCACATGCTAGAGACCACTCGACAATGAAACACACGGATAGACATGCAGCGTGTATAAGTGTATGGTTAACAATGTAAGGAGCCTATCATTGGATATCACTGCATGTGCACGTATGCATACATCGGGATGGAAATAGACGTGCAGTCTAGATATATATGCTGGCCACTTCTCCTAGGCCCCGTCGCGAGATCGTGTCGCTCCCCCGTCGCGACCAACCCCCTTGTCGCCCAAGCGTACTCCCCACCCCCGGGAGATGTAGCATGTCGACGTAGCAGTCTGCCACGAGCGCCCTACCATGGTGCTGCTTTCCAACATGTTCGACGCCGGGTACGGACATTATATCAGTTTCCGAAAAAGCCCTCCGTAGAGGGCGTTCCGGCGGCGGCTGATCGCCGCCGCCTCACCTAGCCGCTTCTCCGCTTGCGACCGACCATAGGCATGTGTCTAGTCGTGCCTCTCCCCCCGGGAAGGCTCGACTCGCACATGGCTAGTCGACAACGAGCGAGCACCATTTCTTGGCGCTGCTTCCCGGCTGACCATCGCCGGCTCCAACGCCCGCGTCCCATCGGTGATTCGGCCGTACCCTCCTCGCCACCACACGCTCCTGAGGTACATGCCCCACCCCCCAAAGTAGCAATGTATCTAGTAGTATGTGGCTATGAAAAAGCATATCGGACGGCCCGAGCGGGAGATCTTGGCGCCGATATTGCACATAAATCATTTATTCAAAAGCCCTATGTACACGGGTTTCCCGACAGCTATTGATCCCGCGGATCGCGCTGTCGGCCCTCAACCCCCTACCGTGCCAAGCTTGGCACGTCTACGGGGTTTCCAGCGCCCACCACGGGGAGGTGAGGGGATGCCGGCGGGCGCTACATCCCTGAACTAGGGGACCTAGGCATATTAGCACTGCGGTACCCCCTCCTGCGGCCGGAAGCGGAGATGCGGCGGCATAAGCGCCACCGGCGTTTTCGAGAATTCGGGCGCATGGTAACTAACCGCCACTCGAAATGTCTCGATCGGTGAGCACAAAGCAACAGCTCGAAATGCCGGAGGCGAATGCGAAGCCCTTACATCTCCTATAAGGGGCTCATTTAATGCACATGTGACATGATATGTGCCGGCATGCGAAGATGTGCCGGAAGCGCCCCGCACGTGGTTTCGCCTGCCACGCCAACATGCCGACTACCCGCTCGAAATGAAAACGATTGTATCGCTCAAGGACTACCTTTTGCGACCGCATCACGTCGAAATGCCATGCAGTAGCGGGCAATTATATCCTGAATATATCAATCCCAGCTAGCACACAAGCTCGCGCAGCAATGAGGGGCGCATGGCGCGAAGATGCCGCGATTGTCCGCCGGGTTTTGAAAGCAGACATTTTTTTGGAAAATGAATATAATTATTTCATTTAGCGAAAACCGGCTTCGTTACGCGCGCGGGGAAGCGATGATTATACGACGGGTTTGTGCCCTCTGCTTTACGGAAGATTTTTACAAGAAAAACAGCGGAGACCATTACTGCCTTCATTGTAGTAGAAATATAAACTAAAATAGTGGCGACTTGTCTTATCGGAGGTGCCCGTGAGACGCTAGGTGCGTCGACATGTGTGTGTGTGTAACAAGTGGTTGTGTGATGGTTACAGATAAACACGATACAAGCAACAGTCTGTCATGTTGCTTGTTTAGTTCTCATGTAACCATCACACAACCACTTGCTGCACACACACTTGTCGACGCACCTAGCGTCTCACGGGCACATCCGATAGGAGGTTATGGGTCCTCATACGTGAGTTCAAATCCCGGCGACCGCACATCACAATGTGCAAATATGTACTAGTCCGCGTCCGG
The DNA here is from genome assembly GCA_026401115.1 of Tetraselmis chui. NCBI lineage: Eukaryota > Viridiplantae > Chlorophyta > Chlorodendrophyceae > Chlorodendrales > Chlorodendraceae > Tetraselmis > Tetraselmis chui. The sequence goes on from JAPMLY010000565.1 coordinate 159,547, forward strand.
AACACCGGCGGCTATTATAGATAGGAATGTATGCCCGTACACGTCCCGTACATGCGCGTTCGCTGGGGGAGTCTTGGTCCCACGCTCATCCGTAGCATACACGTACTCGCGCGACCGCCGCGCGCGTAAGATGTATCCGCAAAGATTGACACAAAGCGCCCAAGAGCCGGCCCGTGCATAGCAATACATAAATAGTGTACAATTAGACTAAGGATACCGACTTTTGAGGCGGTACTTGGCAGCGCGCCAGGTTGCCAACGGAATGCTCCGATAATAACTTGGGTACAGCCCGTATGTACGGGTATGATATATTCTTCTTTGTACTTGAACTGCTTAGTATTTATTACAAAAATTTCTTACAAGAAAAAGCAGTGGAGGCCACCAAGCAAAAAGAAGAAAAGAGGGAAAAACCTAAGCCCGAGGAACAGGAAGGCATGCCACAACATCGGCATTGCCCTCATGTAAAGCGTCGCGGAGATAGGAACCCAGAGTCCCATAAAGAGCAGCATAAAGACGTTGCATGAATACACGTCGCACATCCCCCCAAAAACGCCGAAACGGAACATAAGTAGATCGACGAACAAAATGTTGTAGACAAACATAACTGTCAGAACGCAAGGAACGAGAGTCAGCGGGGAAACGAGGGACTGCCACCAAAATAGCCAAGCGATCAACCAACTCATATGTAACGAGTACTGTCATGCAACAATACATTACATTACATTGTACATGTACTCGTTACTAATTCCAATTCGTGCTTTTCCTTCGGACGGACGTACAAACGTGGGTACGTCTCTACTGCGATATTCATAAGGGTACTAATGCATATTGTACGACCAACACCTCTTGGTACGCACAGGTACGCACAATTAATCTAACTAGCAAGATGACGCGCCTAAGCGAGTTCTCCGATGCAAAATAGGCCGCGTCGTGATTCTCCATGCTAGACGAGCCGCGTCTCTGGACGGATGACGACGGTTGGAAAGCCCTAACGCTTGACATGTAAGCTAAGCAAGCAGGCGTAATCTATATGGGCAGAAAGCTATATAAGCCTTGTGCAGTAGAGGGAAGTGACAGAACCATTTAACAATTCCTATGTTCACTTACAACATATACTGCTAAAGTACAAGCAGTAAAACATCTTCTCAACATCTCTCATCGACAACATCACTATGCCATCTTGCAACGACAGAACTAGACAGATTAGAACTGATTTTTGCTAGCGTTTAGCTTCAGAGGCTAACCGCCATACTAGTTTCGGAGCTCTTTGGTCGACGCACGTTTTCGCTACTATTTGATTCGCTCGACGTTGCTTGTTTGACTCGAAATGGCTTCTGTTGGACATGGACGGTACGTGGTGGTCGTACTTCACGTTGGAGGGACTAAATTGTCTAACGTTAAACTTGTGTTACAACGCGAGCCTCGTATTGGTAAAACTTGGTTCCCGGATGGCTCTGTCACTGCTAACGAAGAGCCCGTCGATGTTGATGTTCGAGAGTTACATGAGGAAACCGGCCTTAACTTGACTCCGGATGATTTGACGCTGTTGAGTGACGCACTTGTTCGAGTCGCGTTACCTGACGGACAACAGCTCGTTTACGTTTACTCGGCTTTTACAACATTTTGAGGATTGTCGTCGAACATCTCCGACATCTACGATGGCTGTTTTTGTGCTACCGAAATGGGCGAAATTCGCTCAACTCACTAAGCACTGGAAACTCTACCATGAATTCCCTGCGCGGACACAGCTTTTTACTCGCCAGTCACTAGAGAACCCAACGCAACATGAGGTGGTTGCTCCAGCTCCTTGGCATGTACAACAGTGGTTAGTCGACGCCACTTGTGCTTTTTACGATCCGGCTTCACCTACATAGTTTGACCAACCCATCTCGGTACCTGTACCTCCTGTCGACGCGGAAGAGTCCATCGCTACGCTGCAACAATTACTCCACTAACTACAACCCTTCTGACTGACCTCACGGAAGCTCGACCGATAATTCGAACCGAGCTGACTGTGAAAACTCCTAATGGCGGACACCAGATTTCTGGCTTGGTGGATTGCGCTGCGACTCTTGACTTCGTATATGATGACTTCGTACGACGCTTTGCTTTACAGACTCGAAAATCTGTGACCAAGACACACGTTCGACTTGCCAACGGACAACGTGTGACTTCTTCGACAGTCTGCGATGTTACTTTTGAGTTGGCTCGACACGAATTCCACCGGACTTTTTATCTCTTACGTGATTTACGTGCTTCTGATTTAATCCTGAGTTTACCATGGCTTGATGACGAACATGCCTCTTTACAACTTGGTTCAACCATGGTTTTTACTCTAATGGACGGCACAGCCGTGGAGACTACGCTCGAGGAACGACGCCCTGAGTGTCAGCTGATGTCGTCTACTAAAGTTCAAAAACTCATGCGCAAGACGCGCCGCAGCATGGGACGTAATGCTGAATTTTACGTCATTGAACTTACGCCTGCCGTTGATCAGCCAACTGACTTTCACACTGGAGAGGAACTAACATGAGAATAACGTGACTACTTCCGGTCGTTACTCTACGATGACTTCCCGGACTTACTGCAACATGTCAACTCTCCGCCTGTAAGCCGACATTGGGATCATCCCATTGAAACAACTGGCCCGATGCGACGTCAATGGTTGAACAGATTGTCACATGCAGAGCTCGCTGAGCTAAACCGTCAGCTCAAAGACGCGGTGGACACTGGTCTGATCCGTCCCAGCTACACTGAGTTCGGCTCGCCAATTCTTTTTGTGCGTCCACAAGACGGCGTTTCAAACCCCTGATGGCTTAATGGAATGGGTCGCCATGCCGTTTGGATTGTGCAATGCACCGGCTACGTTTCAGCGGATGATGAATGACATACTTCGCGACTTTTTACATAAGTTCGCAACTGTTTACCTCGATGACGTATGTATCTACAGTCGAACTATGGAGGAACACCTGGAGCACCTGCGTCTTGTTTTACAACGATTTAAGGAGGAGGGCTTGAAGTTACGCCTTAAGAAATGCTTCTTCGGCCTTCAAGAGATGAATATCTAGGCTATACTGTGTCAGATGGTACAATTTCGGTTTCCACAAAGAAAGTCGAGGCCGTTGCAGACTGGAAAGTGCCCACGACGCAGAAGGAGGTTCGCAGTTTCGTACAGTTATAAAACTTCTATGCCAGATTTATTCTTTATTGTAGCGACCTTACGGCTCCATTGACGGACTTGCAGCGGAAGTCCCAGCCACATAAGGTTACGTTGACGCCTGCCTGTTTGGAAGCCTTTGAGACTCTCAAGTTACGGCTCATTTCCGCGCCATGCATGATCCTTCCGGAGGTCAGCTCGGACGCGACGTTCACCGTGGCTACAGATGCTTCAACAGTGGGGATTGCAGAAGTCTTGTTGCAAGACCAAGGAGGAGGTCTTCAACCAGTCTCTTACTGGGCGCGTAAGCTAAATCGAGCTGAGCGTGGTAACACTTACTCTGCGTACGACTTAGAAGCTTTGGCCGTATGCGAAGCTGTCAAGCATTGGAGGTGCTATCTTGAAGGATGCTCTAAGTTCCTTGTCGTAACAGACCACGACACACTACGACATCTGCTCATGCAACCGAGCAACAAGCTGAACAAGCGGCAAGCAAGATACCTGCGGGATTTGCAACCGTTTGTGGGCTCGATGACACTTGCATATCGCAAGGGAGCTCTGAACGAAGATGACCCGTCAAGCCGGCGTCTAGACTTCGTGTCTCAGGCCACAGTGCCATTATTTTGGGATGGCGAGGTTCCATCAGATAGAGAATTAGGACGGAAGTCCCAGCTGCTCTTAGAAGACGCACAATTAAATTTACTGATTGTTAACGCGTTGCAGCTGAGCCCTCAGTTCGCTGATCTCATTCGCGAGGGGTACTCCCAAGACTCGTTTTATGGGGACGAGGGTGAGTGGACGAAAGACAGCCGAATTAAAGCCAAAGATGGATATTTTTGGCTCCTCGATCGCCTATGTATTCCACAGAACTCTGAGCTTCGACTGATATTGATCACAGAGCTGCACGAAAGTTCGTCAGCTGGTCACAGAGGAGTCACTAGCACTCTTGCTAACGCACTCGACAGATTATGGTGGAAACGACTTCGCCAAGATGTGAAATATTTTTGTGAGCGCTGCATCGTATGTCGACGAGCAAAGATTCGACCGCAGATGGCTGCTACTCTTTACCCACTACATGTTCCCCCAGACCGTGGCATACACCTGGTCTTGACTACTTGAGACACTTACATGAGAGCAATGGCTTTAACAGTGTGCTGATTGTAGTAGACCATCCAACTCGAACGGCCAATTTTCTGCCGTGTACATAGACTGTTACTGCCGAGGAAACTGCAACTTTGTTTTTACATGGAGTCTACAGTTTACATGGACTACCCCGTAGGTGTGTGTTCTAGTCAGTGTTTGTGTGATGGTCAGTGATCGCGACCCGAAATTCGTCAGTAGCTTATGGCATACACTTTGGCGACGCCTTGGAACGCGTTTGAACATGTCTTCTAGTCGACATCCAGAGACAGACGGGCTGAAAGAGCGAGTGAACAACACATTTCAGCAACTTCTTCGTTGCTTCTGTTGCTATGATGGCTCTGATTGGACGACTCTACTACCACAAGTGGAATTTGCGTACAACGCCTCTCGTGCACTCGGAATTGAACACACACCGTTCGAGGCTAATTTTGGATTCTCTCCTGAGGAGCCTCCAGACCTCATGTTTAGCATGCGACCGTCAATTCCAATTTCGCAAGACGCAACAGAGCGGTTAAAATTGTTACATGAAGTACATACCATGATACGCTCTATGTTACAGCTACACAAGGACGAGATGCAAGCGCGCACATAACCGTCTACATCGCCACACTTCGCCAAAGGAGACAAGGTGTCAGTCGTCACAACAAACCTTTTTCTGCGGACAGCCGAATCGGAAACTCAAAGAGAGACAACTTGGTCCATTTACAGTGGAGGAGCAAATTGGGAAACACAGTTACATATTGAAACTTCCAGCGACAGTACGCTTACATCATGTGTTCCATGTGAGCAATTTACGACCATGCTCTACCGCTCCGCTACGACCATTTGTCCCGGTGACTATTCCTGAAGGAGACGACGAGAAGTTTGACGTCTCGCACATCTCTGTTGTGTGCATTAAGTCGCTACCTGGACGAGGATGCAAATATCTGCTCTTCATGACGCACTTTAGTGATGACGACATTCCACCTATCCGGCACCGGTTAAACGAGGTACACCGGACGACAGCGTTACAAGATTTCTTGGAGACACCCCAATGGCACAAGTTCGCCAAGACTCAGGCGTACATCGACTTCATGCACGCTCACCTAGCGCGCATTCCTGAGTCCCAGTAACTGGTTCGGTAAAGGAGGTTAGACCACAGAGGTCTGCCTCGCGGCGGCCTCAAAGATCTGTCAAGAGGGGGAGAGTACGAGTGTGACGAGTACAGTCCTGCAACAATACATTACATGACATTGTACATGTACTCGTTACTAATTCCAATTCGTGCTTTTCCTTCGGACGGACGTACAAACGTGGGTACGTCGCTAATGCAATATTCATAAGTGTACTAATGCATATTGTACGACCAACACCTCTTGGTACGTACATGTACGCACATTTAATCTAACTAGCCAGATGACGCGCCTAAGCGAGTTCTCCGATGCAAAATAGGCCGCGTCGTGATTCTCCATGCTAGACGAGCCGCGTCTCTGGACGGATGACGACGGTTGGAAAGCCCTAACGCCTGACATGTAAGCTAAGCAAGCATGCGTAATCTATATGGGCAGAAAGCTATGTAAGCCTTGTGCAGTAGAGGGAAGTGACAGAACCATTTAACAATTCCTATGTTCACTTACAACATATACTGCTAAAGTACAAGCAGTGAAACATCCTCTCAACGTCTCTCATCGACAACATCACTATGCCATCTTGCAACGACAGAACTAGACAGATTAGAACTGATTTTTGCTAGCGTTTAGCTTCAGAGGCTAACCACCACACATCCGCCATCGGCGCCAACCGGCCCCCATCCTCCATGGCGAAGGGATAGTAGTCATGGACCGAGTGAACCGAAGGCGTGCCAAGGAAAGCGGAAGTGCGGAGGTCCGCATCAAGTTTGCCATGCTCAGCTCCCAATGCAAGGCTTCCAGGGAGTGGGAGGCGAGCACCTATACGAGGAACATTGGTGTTCGTGCGAGCACTTGTAACCGTCACATCAACAACAAGATGACAGTGCGGAGCCATGAAGTATAACCAAACCACATCCCCAGGGCGATCTCGTGAAGCTCCTGACCGAATACGGCGGACCTCCAACCGCAAGTCCCGCCCCTTAGCAGCCCCCGCTTCAAGCATGAGCTCTTCAACCACGTGGACAATACGGTCGTGGAGTTGAATTATATACCAAGAGCACGGGCACCGGGGGATATGGTCCATGAGCATAGCGGTTGTTGAGCGCTCACCCGACATAACGATAACCGATACCGTCGACGAAGATCCATACCCGCGAGATTCTAAAGGAGCCTCATTGCACCGAGGGCATTTTCGAACATGAGCGGCGCGCTCCGCAATAGTGAATTATTCATAGAGAGTCAAATTTCTTCAAGAAAAATCACGGATAGTAGTACTCGTAGCGTGTACTAGCTTAGCAGTATGTTATCGATACACATTCGTTTCAACCATGGATAATTCTTGATTACAAGAAGAACAACATGAGCACGGACATGGGAAAATGGGAGGGTAACAAAAGGGCAAGAGTGCCAAGGAGGATCACGACGGAATCCAAAGCAGGGCAAAATGAAGCACTGCATTGTGCATGAACCTAGCAGACAAGCCATGGACAGATAGCCAATTAGCCATGCACAGTAGCAGCATGGAGAGCCGCCTTGCTGAGCTCTCATCATTTTTCGCGTATGGTGGCAAAGTTCACCTAAGAATCGGCCTTATAAACTATGTACACCTGCTGACCTCCTCATCCACCTGAAACAGCGATGAGGGTTAAATGAAATATGACAGTACCACATCTTTTGAACCGGTGCGGGCTTAACTACCAGTCTGACATGCCGGGGGCTCAAAAAAAATCAAAATAATACCAGTACCCGTATAGAAATATCTCATCGAATCGGCGGATCCCGCCGCCATTCGTTCGGCGCGCGGCGCAATTTGCCGCTAAGATGTCCCACTCCATCAGCGTTACCCGTACCCGGCCCGCGCGATCTCGAGCTAGGTCACAGCCCCGCCCCGCTATAGCGTCAATACCAGGCCGACCCGCCGTGCGTGCATAAAGCCTCAAATTTTCTGGGTTGATCCATCCTTATACTACTCCTTATTGCTGAAGAGTCCGCCAAGGTTCAGCCCTCACACGCCCCCACGATATCGCTGTATGTATTATAGATGGTGATTGATACTCGCGACCCGCCCCCTTCGAACTAAAAAGAAAATACTAGCGCGTTCCGCTGACGTTGAACTCGCACTCTCGCAGTGCATTTGGATGAAGCGAACGGTCAGAATCACCGGGCACAGCTGGACTTTACTGCGCGCCTGTCTTATTCTAACGACCATGTTGACGGCCTACTGTCTCGTTCTCGAGAATTCGTACCCACTTGGAGTTGATCAGACGAAGACGAGTCGGAATTTGCCAGTGACAGCTGGGAGCGGCGGTGCTTTGACTGCTCCGAACACTGCCAGCAGTAGCTTCAGATCTCGCCCAACCTTCCGCGCTCGGAGGCTGTTGGATATGTCGCACGGACAACGCTACAACTCGTCGTCTTCGGCATCAGCAGGGGTTGGAAATAATGAAAGTGACAGCGGCCCGTACCTCGTTACCTTTTTCGGCATGGACGCCCAAGACGAAACGCTGCGGATGATGCACTTCCTGCAGCACTACGTTGACAAGCTTGGTGTCCTCCCGGAGCGGTGTATTTTTGTGCTGCACAGCAGGCACGGGGAGAAAGCTATCGCCAAAGGTGCGCGGAACAGAATTACAGAAACTAGTAGCACGCGCACTTCTCGTGATATTAGTACCTATGTACGCTGAGCACAACATGTGTATTGTCATCCATTGTCAGAGGCACGCTGAATTATTTTGCTGCGATTTCTAAGTTAATACGCGTATGGACAGAAAATGCAAGCATTTCTTGTTGTTTTTTCGAGACCAGCTGTTATCATGCGCTTTTAAGTCGCTAGGCAGGCGCGAGTAGTATCCCTATTCAGTGCGCTTCTAAGTCGCCAGGTATGCGCGCCGCGCGCTATACCACGACAACACCGTAGCGAGTGTTCTGTAGTGGCACTGGCGACGGCGGGGGTCATTACTTAGTCGTGGTGCTGATGCATATTACTGACGTTGAGGTACAGAGCGCTGACGACAGACTGTTGATGGTAAATATTCCGTTGCTGACATATCATTCCGTCGTGAAAATGCGTCTGCTGCCAGCGTGTTGCAACTGATCGCCCACTTTTGACTCCCAAACTGCAAGCTTCTGCGCTTCTGTTCCTGCTCGAATGTCTTAACCCGACGTCGGCGACTACTATTTCAGATTATTTCGAATGACGCTACATCCCTGGCGGGGGATCTGCCGGCGGTGGCTCTTCGTCAAGCACAGTATAGGCATCAGTACCAGTCGAATGGAGCAGGGAAACATATGCCTTTTGAATATCAACACGGCGGTTTTCGCCCATATTCGAATTAAAAACCTCGGGACCGGTACAGGTACTACAAAATATTTCAAGTTACCGGTTAAAACCCATGTGAACAGCGCTCCCATGTGCACATGGATCGAGCCATGGCCTCCTTCCCCTACATGCCAACTAATGTTCATCGAGCTAAGCGTCGATCTTTAAATTTCAGTATCGCGCTGATCTTTATTGCCGTACTGTATTGGTATTGGTATACGAACGAGTACTGTGACGATCGGGGTAATTATTGGGGCCCGTACGGAATGCTCTTATTATCTACAGCGATTTATACAAAGTACTGTAATCAAACCACCCATCCAGCGGTTCATTAATTTGGTGACCGTCCCGATCATGATCACTTCAGATCGTATGGCTATAAATTCACCAGAGTAGAAAAAACAGGTTTAATCGCTGATCTATAATAATCAGGTTATATTTTTAGTTTTCCTTATTATTTATTGCGCGATCACGGCCCTGTTCGTCCGGATGGTAGTCCCCGATAGGTGAAGCGTGTTAGCCGAAGCCCTCCCCGCCCCCCCCCCTCCCGCATTTTTAAGCATCGCTAGAGTTTGCACGTGCATCACCCGCCTAACGCGTGCACGTTGCTGCTACTAGCGCGACTTTATCTGTAGCGCTGCCCGCGCCTCGCGCATATCGTCCGGTGGCAGTGGGTATTAACGACTACGCGGGGAAATAAAGATATTTCATTACAGATGAATAAATAGCTGCAATACAAAATTTGAGTTTTTTACTCAATTTTCACCGCATTTTATTTCAGTTGCAGTTACTAATTATCGCTACGACGGGCTGAGAAATACTTTATTGAAATAGTTACACCGCAATCAATGTTAAACATGAAACATCGATGCATCGCTGATTCAACCCTCCAGTCATTTCATATGGATTTTTTTCTCTTCTGCTCTGTGTGCACAACGGTGACCACGTCATATCGCTAGCGACCAAATAACCCAATGCAGCTCGCCACAACAACTCAAAAATATAAGAACGGTGCTATTTGCATTATTCCCGCCCGACGCCGCAAAACTTTATTTCTGGCGGCCGCACCGCGAGCAATGCGTAGCGATATGTTCACCCCGAGCTGCGTTCAAATGCTGTCATATATATAAAGCAAACCTGACTCTAAATTGGAACCGAAAACCATCATCGAGTTACTCGGCAGTGCGCCGCACTGTGTAGCGGTAACGGTCATAGAGAGGCAAGAGGCACCTCGTGCTCCGCGCACAGTAGAATAAAATCGCATGAATTAATTCCCGAAATTTGAAATTGATAGCATTTATTCAAAATACGGAAATAATGCTACCTTGGTTCATTTGGGAGTCCTTTTCCTCTTTTCTTCTTTTTGCTTGGTGGCAGCCACTGCTTTTTTCTTGTAAGAATTTGTTGTTCATTTCGGAGGAACCTTCCGAAGCTTATTCTTTCCCCTGAGCATGGGTCGTACAGAGAATGACCCATTACCAATTGGGTCACTAGCGCATTGACGCGGTCATCCATGTGCAAACAACAATCCCCCAAAAAACATCCATATGCACAATTGTCGTTAGCTGTGAAGGCCCATGGCCACGTAGGGGAAGGCCTCCCCCCGTGTGGGAATGGGTCGACCCATGTGCAACTGGGGACTTGTTCACATGACGGGTACTTACAAGAAGTATATAGCGGATGATTGGAAACATCATTTGGCCGGTAAAAGTACCCGGACCCGTAGCGACAATACCAAAATTGAAATTGAAATTGAAATTGTTCACAACATGTGCCGGCAAACTGGACCGACTGCTGTCTCTCGGGCCACTCTACTTCGCCATACAGGACTTATTAGCAAGTTGGGCCCGGGTCTCTTCGACCAGGTACACCTATCGACACACCTAGCTTCACTGTGTGTCGACGTTCCTCGGGAGTTAAAAACTGTAAGCAACCGCAGTAATTGCCACAGTCCCCCCGCCTAAGCAGTAACAGCGTAATAATTTTGTAATCAAGAAAATCAGATCTAAAAATAAATCCACTTGTCGAGAAATGCAAAACTAAACTGCTGCTAGACCTTCACGATGCTCGGCCCGCTCCCACCGAACCGGGGTGCCGACCGGCCGAGGCCGGTCGGCGTTCGGGAGGGACGACGGGCCAGCCTAATCTAGCTCCCGCGTGACTTCGGTCTTGCCGAAGATAGGAGGGGAAAGGCTGGCAAAAAACCCCTCCTCGCGCGGTCGCTCGTCGATCCCGCCGCCCCATCCCGTAAGCCCCGCCAAGGTCGCCGCCGCATCCACCGACGCGACGGTCCTCCTTGTCGAGGTCCCCCGTCACCTCCATGGCAGGTGGGGGGGACCAAGACACATAGACATAGAAAAAATGGGCGCTCCTGCCTCCGCACCTGAATTTTCCCCGCTCATTTCCCCGGTTTTTTTCTCTGTCTGGTACCCGGGTACCTGTCAGGTAGTCCGGCCTGCGTCCGTACCCTCCCCCCCTCTGATGCGCGTCCACCTAGCAGACTTTGTTGAAACAGGGGCCTCCGCGCTTACCCGGGCCCCCCCGCAAGGGTCTCGTCTATCCGATAGTGGGTATCGAGGAGGGGGGGGGGGGTCCGGTCGCCGTAGCCGGATCCGTCGGGCCGCGGGTGCACGGAAATTAGTCAAAACCCTCCGTGCCGGGTTTTCCGGCGGCGCCGACCCGGAGGGTCGTCGTCGCCAGATCTTGTCGCTCCGTCCTTCGCGACATGCCTCCTTGCCGCCCAAGCCTACTCCTCCCCCCTCGGGAGATGTATCTTGTCGGCGTGGCGGCTCGCTAGTGAGCGCCCTACCCTGGTGCTGCTCCCCAACTAGCTCGACGCCGGGTACGGACATTATTTTAATTTTCCAAAAAAGCCCTCCGTACAGGGCTTTCCGGCGGCGGCTGATCCAGAGGATCTCCGCCGCCTCACATAGCCGCTCCTCCGCCTGCGACCGGCCACCGGCCTGTTCCAGGTCTTGCTTCCCCCCCTGAGAAGTGTCGACCGGCACAGGGCTGGTCGGCGGCTAGCGAGCGCCCTTTCCTGGCGCTACTTCCCGGCTGGCCTCCACCAGCTCCAACACCCACCCCCCACCGCTGATCCGGCCGTACCCTCCTCGCAATCAAACGCTCCTGAAGTACAGGTCCCACCCCCTCGAGGTAGGACTGTCCTTAGTAGTATCTGTACGCGAAAAAACATATCGGACGGGCCGAGCGGGAGATCTTGGTGCCGGTATTGCACAGAATTTTTTTTTTCAAAAGCCCTCTGTACAGGGCTTTCCCGACAGCTGCTGATCCCGCGGATCGAGCTGTCGGCCCTCTTAGCCCCCTACCGTGCCAAGCCTGGCACGGCTACGGGGTTTCCAGCGCCCACCACGGGGAGGTGAGGGATGCCGACGGGCCTGCGAGCGCACCCCCCTCCGGGGCCGCCGCCGCTGCGCCGCCGGCGGGCGCCGCGACTATACCAATATTTATTCGGGCATCAATTCGTATTAAAAAAAATCTTACAAGAAAAATAAGAAGCGGAGGCCACCAAGCAAAAAGAAGAAAAGAGGAAAAAAACCTAAGGGGCATCAATTCGTCGTCAGTGGAGGCCACCAAGCAAAAAGAAGAAAAGAGGAAAAAAACCTAAGGGGCATCAATTCGTCGTTAGTGGAGGCCACCAAGCAAAAAGAAGAAAAGAGGAAAAAACCTAAGGGGCGTCAATTCGTCGTTAGTGGAGGCCACCAAGCAAAAAGAAGAAAAGAGGAAAAAACCTAAGGGGCGTCAATTCGTCGTCAGCCCTCGTCTGTATCCCTTTCCTAACGGCCGAAAAATGATGCGCCGTCCCGCCGGGCGATTATTATTCCAATTAATAATTTTGAATTGAATGCACACCAGAGGGCACCTTCACCAGGGCACCAAGGCAGTGGCGGTCCATTCTGCTGCTTGCTAATCGATGTTTCATTCATAACTTCCGCGGTAAATCGGACCCTGGGCGTGTTTCAACTCGCTATGCAAGTAACACGACCTTAGGGTTTGTCACTCGGGGACTCCTAGTCATTACTTTTCGAGTGAAGTCGCATCATCTTCTGCGCTCCTCTTGCCGCATTGTCAGTTGTAACCATGTCCCCGCTTTTCATGCTTTTTGTGTAGAAACCCTAGTTGTAACCCAATCCGTGCATTGATTTACATCCTTATTTTTACGGAATCGACTGAGCCGCTCTGTCGGCCTAATTCCGTGTAACGTCTCCACTGTCCTATATTCCTTAAGATCTATAACTTTATTACAAGGAAAGCAGTGGAAAAGAAAAGACAAGACAAGACAAGACAAGAAAAAAGGCACTGAAGCCTAAGGCCTCGGAGCAGGGAGGCAGGCAACAGCAGCTGCACCACCCTCCTGCAAGGCATCGTGCATTCTTTAAGAAATGTTTTTTACCTCAACGATTCGCACCCGTATATCGTTAAACATACATATTTTTGGACTCACACATCCGCAACATTATTTATACACATGTGGACTAGATTGCTTCTTCCGCGTTCCTATGGTGCTTCTTCTGATCGATATATCCAACTCACATATCTATGATTCAGGATGACCGAGTACCACAATTATTCATGCGTACTGATAGTTGTAGCGATTGTTGCTGAAACATATCGTGTCCGGTTGCGATATGACTACAGGCCGCTCGGTTCTCGCGTCGAGAGGTATTGAACCGAAGCGCGTCCTGTTGAAGCAACCCTTCGATGATGTTGCTGCCACTGTTCTGGTTCGGGAGCTTCTGGACGAAGAGGGCGTCACGACGGCCGAGCAGTGGGTTATTCGTGTGGACTCAGACGAGCTGCTGCCTTTCGCCGACGCCGAGGAAATGAAGCGGACGTGGCGTGAGCGCAGACCGGCGAAGTGCAACTACTTTCTTCTGGACCTCGTGGACCGGATAGCCGCTGACGGGGAGCTTCCACACATTCAGCCGCTCGAAGTGGGAGGGACCATGTTCGAGCAGTTTCCTTACCATTGTACCGTGACGGAGGAAATCCTGCTCGGCGCTCACTTGAAGGTCAGTATGCACGCCGGCACGATGCGGGTGGGACCGGGGCATCATAAATACGACAAAAACAACAGCTTAGAGAAAGCGCACTCCTGCCGCAACAGCTTACCTCACCTGAACGTAAGCCACTTCAAATGGGTCTCGTCCGTGGGGCAGCGGCTGGAACGGCGGCAGAAGGAGTACGAGGCGAAGGGCTACTACTGGTCGGCCGAGTCCAAGCGCGTCCTGCAATACCTCAGAGAAAACCACAGCCGGTTCGAGGTCGACAAGTATTGCAAAAACCCGAAAGAGTAGGTCGAAAGAAAGAGTATCAAGTAGAGTAAAGTTGCCTGTATCAGTTGCCAAATGCATCTTTTAACACTCATTACGTTGTTATGAAGGCCCATCCACGGTTTTCCGGGAAAGCGGAAGCCAAAGCATACTAAGATGGCGCCGGGACAGTCTTTATGTTTCTTTTCGCTTTGCGCACCGCCCAACGCGCCGATGATACGTTTGAAGCCTCATTTCTTCCATCGTGCCTCCGTGATGTTGTAACACACGTCCCATCATATACCCTGTCTCGGTATGCGATGCTCGACGTTGCTTGAAACATCAACTATAAAACTTTGCAGCGGAGTGACCGCGTGGTAGCGGTTTCTGCTGGGGAAAGTCTCTGGCATATCTCTGGAAAAATTTTAAATTACATCACAAGTTATTTGCTGCGAATGGAGCTACTGCTTGTGTGTAAGGTAATCCATCTCAACACCCCCAGCAAACGCACACGCACGGAACAAGAGGGCATACACGTCATCGCGAAGGGTTGGGGAAAAGCATGCTGGTGAGCACTGGTGTTTGTGAGGGTACTGAGGTATACTGGGTCTCACAACTTTGAGGTGGCCTTCTTTTGCTGCGGATACCAATCCCAAAGGTCGTCGGAGACGTACGTGGTGACGGCCTTGAGGGAGAGGTACTTTTGGAGGGCCGCCTCGCCGAGGTCGCGGCCGTAGCCGCTGCGCTTGACGCCGCCCCACGACGACTGGACAAAGCAGGGTTGCGAGCAGTTGACCCAAACGATGCCGCATTGCATCGCGCGGGTAACTCGCCGACAGCGCTCTGCGTCCTTTGAGATAACCGCCGCCGCGAGCCCTGCGCCGTTTTCAAGCAACGAGTGAGGGGTGGTTAGTGGACCGAGCTAATGGGTCCGCCGTTTTAGAGGGATGTCCTTGATAGGGTATATCTGAATCTTCTCACAACCCTAAAGGAACCTAACGCACCCACAGCGACAGTCACCGATGGCTCCCATTTGTCCGTGGCAATTTGGGAAACTTGACAATAACAAGTTTATTAGGTAAAAAAAACAGGCGTCGGTGTTTGTAAAGCATTCTCATTAGTATGACACCGTAAACCCTAATATCCTAAACCCTAATAAACCGGCCTCGATTGAAAAATGCGTCGGATATGGACATCTTTGAACGACTGTAACCCGAAGCGACTTGGAACGCTCAGTCCAAAACACTCAAATTTGAAGGTTCCTTTGCTGCTCGTTTTGTTAAAATCGCTTTTGTGCTATAGTTAAATGCAAATATCAGAACGGAGATGCACCACTCGTGAGCAACGGAGGCAGCACGTAAACCCCGTTCGACTGAAGTTGCAGCTTGACGGCCGAATCATCATCGGGTGCACCGAAACCGAACAGGTGATGTGAAATAGAGTTCCATAATACAGGTTTACAAGGAAACGCATACAACCTAAACTAACCCTAGAATCCGCAAACACCTCCGTTTCGACCCGTAATAGGCAAAATGGCCGACCGTGGGGGAAATATTACGGCGCTCGTGCTTTTCCATCGCCATTCATTTACTATTCTTCATTTTATTCCGTTAATTCATTATCATTGCTCATTATCTTATGTAAATATTGAGGGAGGGAGAGGGGGGGTTGTTGACCATAGACACTGTCGTTCGCCAACCGAATAGCCTCGTCTTCCGTCTGTGGGCCACATCGGAATAAAACACATGTCAGCCGTGCGTGGGCCACAGAGCATCTCATCGGATACTTCTTATATTCTCAAACAATCTCAAAAGACGATAAGCCTATTTACAACAAAAAAACGCAGTGCGAAGAATAAACCCTAATCTTTGAAAAGTAAAGTCGGATAATCGAATACCTCAATTGATGAGCGACGTATGCACCACCATCATCCATTCTTTCACCCCTTCCCACCACCATCAACATTTGAGACACGGTCGAATGGGACACTTTGATTCGCCACGCTTTGTCTCCCACGTGCGAAAATGAGCGAATTCGTAACAGTATGGGCCATGTAAATGGGCGCGTCTGGCGATTTGTCGGAATAATGAACTTCCTTTTCGCCGTACTAAACAAATGGACGCATTTTCATTCAAAACATGAAATTCCAGCTCAGCTTCCTGACATAAGTGCGTGCGTATGCGCGCGCGGTTGCGTGTGTGTGTGTGTGTGTGTGTGTGTGTGTGTGTGTGTGTGTGCGTGTGTGTAGTTGTGTGTGTGCGTGTGTGTGGCTGTGTGTGTGTAGTTGTGTGTGTGAGAGTGTGAGTGTGTGTGGTTGTGAGTGTGTGTGTGTGTGTGTGTGTGTGTGTGTGTGTGTGTGTGTGCGTGTGTGTGTGTGTGTGTGTGTGTGTGTAGTTGTGTGTGTGAGAGTGTGAGTGTGTGTGGTTGTGAGTGTGTGTGTGTGTGTGTGTGTGTGTGTGTGTGTGTGTGTGTGTGTGTATGTGTATGTGTGTGTATGGATTAGGGTATAGGGAGGGGGAAATCTACCTCAAATGTGGCGCAGGCCAGCACAGGCCCAAACACCTCCTCTCGCCATATGGTCATGTTTGGGCGGATATCCGTGAAGACGGTCGGCTGCAGGTAAAAGCCGCGAGGCATATGGGCCGGCCGTTGTCCGCCCGTCAGCAGCGTCGCGCCTTCGCGAGACGCACCCTAACACCATCCATAATACAGACAACCAAATAAAGTAAGCAGCCCCCTCCCCCCCCCCCCCCACGAACGCACACACAAACTCTCTCTCTCTCTCTCTCTCTCTCTCTCTCTCTCTCTCTCTCTCTCTCTCTCTCTCTCTCTCTCTCTCTCTCTCTCTCTCTCTCTCTCTCTCTCTCACACACACACACACACACACACACACACATACACACATACACATACACATACACACACACACACACACACACATACACGCGCGCGCAAACAAGCAAATGCACACATAAGCAAAAACACACAAACACTCAACCACACACAACACATACACACGCTCCCTCACACACACACATACCCCCAAAACACACACACACACACACACACACGCATACACACCCACGCACGCACACACACACACACACACACACACAGATATACAAGCGCGCGAAAACAAGCAAATGCACACACAAGCAGAAACACACAAACACTCAACCACACACATCACATACACACGCTCTCTCACACACACAAATACCCCCAACACACACACACACACACACACACACACACACACACACACACACACACACACACACGCACGCACACGTGCGCTAGAACAAGAGTGTACTGGTGAGAAGATCTGGTTAGTACAAGTATAAAACAATAAACATAAATGATTTCATCAATTTACACAGACGCATGCATATCAAAACTCAAAATGGAAAACAAAAATAAGCATATAAACGACAGAAAATTTTGAAAGCGTGTGAGGAAATATCAATTGTTAAGTCGTTGACCAGCGCACCTCCACGTAGCCCATGACTTTCTTGAACTGCGCAGCGGACACGATGGGCCCGAGACGGCATTCCTGCTGCTGCGGGTGGCACAAATGGATGGACTCTGCACGCGCCTGTTGCAGTCGGCAGCACAATCACTCACTACTCCCCACCGAGCAGAAAACTAACAAACGCACACTTTTGCAAATATTCACACACGATTGCAAATTCAAGCAAGCACACGCGCAAGCACGCAAGTACACACACACACACACACACACACACACGCACACACACACACACACACACACACACACAACTATCTCTCTCTCTCACACCCACACACACCACATACGGGCATACTCTCATATACACATTCACATGTGCGAACACACATTCCCACTCAAAGACACACTCCAGCACACAGATATTCTCGCTCATTCTCTCTCTCTCTTTCTCTCTCTCTCACACACACACACACACACACACACAACTATCTCTCTCTCTCTCACACACACACACACCCTACATACGGGCATGCTCTCACATACACATACACATGTGCGAACACACATTCCCACTCAAAGACACACTCCAGCACACAGATACTCTCTCTCTCTCTCTCTCTCTCTCTCTCTCTCTCTCTCTCTCTCTCTCTCTCTCACACACACCCCCCACATACGGGCATGCTCTCACATACACATATACATGTGCGAACACACATTCCCACTCAAAGACACATTCCAGCACACAGATACTCTCTCTCTCTCTCTCTCTCACACACACACACACACAACTATCTCTCTCTCTCTCTCTCTCTCACACACACAAACACACACCCCACATACGGGCATGCTCTCACATACACATACAAATGTGCGAACACACATTCCCACTCAAAGACACACTCCAGCACACAGATACTCTCTCTCTCTCTCTCTCTCTCTCTCTCTCTCTCTCTCTCTCTCTCTCTCTCTCTCTCTCTCTCTCTCTCTCACTCTCTCTCTCTCTCTCTCTCACTCTCTCTCACACACACATACATACACATATGAGCTCAAATACCATTCGTCTCTGTATCTCTTTCACACAAGGCATAAATAAGATGTGAGGGGTTGCATATGTTCTGAACATGTAATCAAACATTTACCACTGCGAATCAAAAAAATTGGAACAAGATCAGACTGACATTCTTTGTCGTTTGAAATTACACAACCTTCACTGAACTGTTTGGCAATCTAGGAAGATTTGTGTAGAGGGAAAGGAAAGGTTACCTTGAGACGTTTGAAGAATGCGGGAGCGATAGAGGAAGCAACCAAGACGCGCGAGGTGGCACTGCATATTTGGCCGTTTGTCCAAAACGCCCCAAACTGCGCAGGCATACCATCAAAACACAAATTAGGTCAGCTGCCACTCAATGACGCCCTCGACGCGAAGCACTCTAATTGTCAATGCCCATTGCAAAACGTCAAAGTATTACCCTGATACTTCGCTGTGCATAATTGAGCATTGCAATGCATAATAAATTGAATCAGGACTAATTTAGTGCCAACAGAAAAATATTTGCTAATGCTCAGACTTTTGTCACCGACGTTCGCTTTGTAAATTCTCAACTATGAGTCAATTTCCGACATACAACCAAAATCCAGAGAGACGATCAGACATGTGCCATTTTCTCGGTCACTCGAATACAAAGGCCGAATTACCTAATTCACGTTTTAATGATGTCATAAAGATATAAAATATACTGGAAATGTTTGGGAAAATAGTGTGTTAAGCGTCTTAGGCTCTGCACAGGTTTCAGAGCTTCAGGGTACAGTACAGTGGGGAGTACAGTGGGTTGGGACGGGGGCAAGATTGCCGCATACCATTGCCCACTCCACGGCCGCATCGATGTCCGCATCCTCAAAGATAATTAGGGGGCTCTTCCCTCCCAGCTCCATGCTAGAGGGCCTGCAGTTCACCCACCAATAAACATATAGACACGCGCGCGCACACACACAAACACACACACACACACACACACACACACACACACACACACACAAATACATACACACACATGCGCACATACAAAACCACGCGCGAACACACACAAACACACACACACATACACACACATACAATTCCGAGTCATACATAAAACGTGTGTTTCCTAAGCAAAATACAGAGTATTTTCGAGTTTCAATTCGAGTGCTGCCATTATCTGTTCGTGCATCGTGGATTGAAGAATGTCGAACAACATAACCATGCGCCAGTTGAACGATTTACCATTGCTTGCTTATGTATGTGTGACTAAATGAATGTTACCACGAGCATGCATGTGTGAAGTGAGAAAGTGGGAGGGGGAGAAAGCTGTGTTCCACTGTAACCGTTTGTGTTCGAGAGAGTAAATGAAATATTGCGCGTGAGTACCAGTTTGTTAGTGACGGCAGGCGTAAAGAAAAAATATACCGAAACACTTATAACAACTTCTGCAAGGTTGTGTGGGTAGGATCAGACCGGGTGTGATATGAAATGAAAAGAGAGAATGGATGATTAAGCAATTTAGTCTGTGAGTGTGTGTGTGTGTGTGTGTGTGTGTGTATTTGAGATCAAGTGATTGATTGTATGTAAAATATAGGGGGATGGGGGAGGTGTAATGGAGTGTAACACTTCACCTCAAGTTTCGCGCGGCAGCCACGGCAACTTCACGACCAGTGGCGGCGCTACCTGTGAACGCCACTTTTGCGATGTCTGGATGGGAAGCCAACGCGGCGCCCGCCTCAGATCCTCGCCCTACAACGGAACAGCCAGTGAGCACCACAGCAGCCTCAGCCCACTTCTAAACAGTGCGACACACTTCCCTTTCGTTTCCTTAGGCCTTAGGGTTTAGGGTTCAGTAAGTTAGGTAGGAGACAACTCCGATATACACGGCAGAAAAACATGCGGCTGATGAGCTGCATTTGGAACGAGTTAGAATGTGCACTTTTGGCAATGGGTAATGATTAAATGAGTGGGTGTTTCTTTGATACCTCATTATTTGTTTGAACTTGTATCTCATGGAGCCACATAAGCAGTTTGGGCTCTGAAATAATGAGTACACAAATAGTAACAGGCACATGCAAATCCAATTCTCTGTCTACGACAATGGTCCCGAGGAGTTTCAGGAACCCAAACGAAACCATTTAAAATCGACCCCCTAAACAATCCTCCCAAATCTAAGCAAAATACGGATTAGGCAACATTTGGTACGTGCGAATGGCGTGAGAGGAAGCCTCCCCACCTGTGACAATATTGAGCACACCAGCCGGGAGACCCGCTTCGGCAGCGATGCGGCCGAGCTCAAGGCAAGTGAGGCTCGCTATCTCGGAGGGCTTCAGCACGCAGCAGCAGCCGGCAGCCAGGGCGGGGGCGACTTTCCACTGTCAGGGTCATGCATGAGAGGGTGGGGGTCAGCCGCGGGGAAAAGGGTGTGTTTATGCTCATTTTGTGGAGAAAATTCCAGTGCAGGACGATGAGCGAACGTGATATTAATTAGTTGTGGCAGCGCCAATGCTTACCGATGCCATCAGCAGCGCTGAACACAAGCCGGCGCAGGGCAATATGTGGGGGGAGAGGGGACACATGGGGGGTCAGTGGCAATGGACAGGCGCTTACGTCCCCCATGTCAACGCTTTTGCATTCCAATTTCTACCATTCATATTTCCATCTTTTTACTTATCATATTTTAAACATTGTCAACCCCTTTTCTTGGGAGGGGGGGGGGGGGGCGCAATTAAAACAGAAGGCAACATTGTCATCTTCCGCTTAGCCATTTACGATATGAATGAGTAGCACAGCACTCCGACTTCCGGTACATCTGAGTTTTCGTGCTTTTTTTGCTGCGTATGTGTGTATGAGATACGGTGTGTGTGTGTGT
>JAPMLY010000566.1:0-2500 GCA_026401115.1 Tetraselmis chui
AATAGGGAATAGAGTACCGCTAATAGCATAACACTAAGTACTAGGATGACAAATAGCTACCTTGTACATAAGCACTAGGCAACGGGATGCTAGTGCTAACACCCCCCTCAAGGTAGCCGAGGTCTTGACGTCATCGTCCTAACTTGCGTTGAGGTGTAGTGCTTGTAGCGGGTGTCTCAGGCCGGGTAGGTGTTGCGACATGCGCTCACATGAATGTGCCGCTACCGGCGAGTTGCCGATATGAAGCGGTTCCAAATGTACTGCTTAATGTACTATTCTAACATGTAGCGGGAAAAACTGTCCATGGGCGAATTAGCCGACGCATGAGGGCGACCGGCGACGAAGAGGCAAAGCCAAAAGGGATGTTAAGAGCGTGTAGACACGCAAAAGCACAGACGGGCGCTGCTCGTGTTGACTCCCCCCGTTCGTCTTGGGAAAAGTAAGCTCCCCGCTAAGGTAGGTGAGCGTTGCGGCGTTGCCTCGGAAAAATCAATAACAATACTAATTCAACTTGGTTGTGGTGACTAGAGAAATGGGAAGAGAGAGACGGCGGCCGGCGAAGGCACCGGCACGGCCGGCCGCCCGCCACTAATAGGGAATAGAGTACCGCTAATAGCATGACACTAAGTACTAGGATGACAAATAGCTACCTTGTACATAAGCACTAGGCAACGGGATGCTAGTGCTAACACCCCCCCGCAAGGTAGCCGAGGTCTTGACGTCATCGTCCTAATTAGCGTTGAGGTGTATACTATAGTGCTTGTAGCGGGTGTCTCATGCCGGGTAGGTGTAGCGATATGCGCTCACATGAATGTGCCGCTACCGGCGAGTTGCCGATATGAAGCGGTTCCAAATGTACTGCGTAATGTACTATTCTAACATGTAGCGGGAAAAACTGTCCATGGGCGAATTAGCCGACGCATGAGGGCGACCGGCGACGAAGAGGCAAAGCCAAAAGGGATGTTAAGAGCGTGTAGACACGCAAAAGCATAGAAGGGCGCTGCTCGTGTTGACCCCCCCCCTTTCGTCTTGGGAAAAGTAAGCTCCCCGCTAAGGTAGGTGAGCGTTGCGGCGTTGCCTCGGGAAAAATCAATAACAATACTAATTCAAGTACGGACGGGCCGAATTCTCGCGGGTCGGTTTAAAACAACTAGATCCGGCCGAGAGCATCGGTAGGCTGAAGGCTAGGTAAGACAAGAAGCTGGGTGGGGCAAGCGTGGCGCCGGGCGCTTTACACACGCTCTTCTCCTTTTTACGTGGCAGATGGTAGGACAGTCGCGGACAACCAGCTCGAAGGCGATGCGTGGTGTCGGTTAGACGAAGAATTCCTAGCGTGGCGCCGAGCGCTTTACTTACGCGCTACTCTTTTTTACGTGGGAGTAGGTAGAAATAGCGTGGCGCCGAGCGCTTTACACACGCTCTTCTCTAGTGTAACTTGGTGGAGGGGCCATAACATGTTGGAATCGGGAACGGATAGTCACACGGAGGTCGTGCCGGCCCCCACAAGGGGGCCGGTTGTGGTGACTAGAGAAGTGGGAGGCGAGAGATGGCGGCCGGTGAAGGCACCGGCACGGCCGGCCGACCGCCACTAATAGGGAATAGAGTACCGCTAATGGCATAACACTAAGTACTAGGATGACAAATAGCTACCTTGCACATAAGCACTAGGCAACGGGATGCTAGTGCTAACACTCCCCTCAAGGTAGCCGAGGTCTTGACGTCGTCCTAGCTTGCGTTGAGGAAGTTGCCATCTTGGAAAGGTGTAGTGCTTTTAGCGTGTGTCTATGGCCGGGTAGGTGTAGCGATATGCGCTCACAAGAACGTGCCCCTACCGGCGAGTTGCCGATATGAAGCGGTTCCAAATGTGATGCTTAGTGTTATGCTATTGGCGGTACTCTATTCCCTATTAGTTGCGGGCGGCCGGCCTTGCCGGTGCCTTCACCGGCCGCCATCTCTCTCCTCTAACTTCTCTAGTCACCACAACCGGCCCCCTTGTGGGCCCGGCACGACCTCCGTGTAACTATCCGTTCCCAACTCTTACATATTGTGGGCCCCTCCACCAAGTTACACTAGAGAAGAGCGTGTGTAAAGCGCTCGGTGCCACGCTAGTCCTACCTACTCCCACGTAAAAAAAGGTAATTCATCGTCCAACTGACACCACGCTAGTAATTCATCGTCCAACTGACACCACGCATCACCTTCGAGCTGGTTGTCCGCGATTGACCTACCATCTCCCACGTAAAAAGGAGAAGAGCGTGTGTAGCGCCCGTGTGTGAAGCGCCCGGCGCCACGCTTACCCCACCCAGCTTCTTGTCTTACCTAGCCTTCAGCCTACCGATGCTTTCGACCGGATCTGGTTGTTTAAAACCGACCCGTGAAAATTCGGCCCGTGCGTACTTTAATTAGTAATGTTATCGTTTTTCCCCGAGGCAACGCCGCAACGCTCAGTCGCTCACCTAAATTAGCGAGAAGCTTAACTTTCTCACGGCGAAAGGGGGGA
>JAPMLY010000566.1:7500-193152 GCA_026401115.1 Tetraselmis chui
ATGAATCGGTGCGTTTAGATACGAGGGAATAAAAAAAGTTTTATGGGGACTTCCGGTCCTTTCCGAGAAGTATTCCGGCGGAACGGAAGTTTACGGAATTCCGGTGTTCCGCCGGAAGAGACCGCAACGGAACTTTGTTCCGCGCATCAACACTGGTATATACCAACAGTGCTGACGTTGTGGCATGCCTTCATGTTCCTCGTCGGGCTTAGGTTTTTTCCTCTTTTATTCTTCTTTTTTGCTTGGTGGCCTCCACTGCTTTTTCTTATAAAAAATCATATATATGTCGCTAGTATATACCAATCGTACAAACCGTACAGTATGTACACCGTCTCAGAGACAAATAACGGTGTATGTATGGTACAGGTGATACAATTGGGGTTTAACAGATACACTCCATATGGCAGGTTACTACAGTTGGGTGATTTCGCGGATGGTGGCTAAGTTTATCTAAGAACCGGCCTTAAACTGTGTACAGGGAAGAGGTTCAGTCTGAAGTCTCGGCGAAAGTGGCCTGAATCCTACCGGACTGAAGTCAGCCTAGATTTTATTTTTTTTAATCAGGTGAGCTGTCCCTTTTCGGCCGCCCTCTGATTTGGCGATATCTGTCGAGAAATACTGCGTACCGTTATTTGTCACCCATTTGTGGCCGTGTTGCGATGTACTGAGTAAGTACTGAGAAATAGTATATTTGTATCATTGGATTACATAAGGCCTTATGTATGGAAATTCGTAATTTTCGGTTCGAACGTTCGAACTGTATCCCAGTTCGAACTGTGATTGGTGCCAGGTCCCAGGAACCAAGCAAAATCGCGTAGGTGGGTGGCCCAGCTGGCTCCTTGCCAGCTAGCACCGGATAGGCCTTATCCCTCCATGCCTCCTATTGGTGGTGGGTGGTTGTACGTTGTATGGGGTGGCATGCTCCGTTGTGGCGGGGATATGGTCGTGGGGTAGCGGGTGGCGGATGGTGGGGTAGCGGGTGGCGGAAATAGTGGTCCATCGTCCAACCAAGCACCATCCCGCTAGCCCACTATCCCGGAGCGCTCCTCCCCCCTCCCCCCTAACCTCCCACAGCCCTACTGGCACGCTGCAATGGACGCAACAGAGGACCCGCATGCCGCGTCCGTAGTGAGCCCTGCTACCGGCAGTGAACCCGATGTGACGACGCAATGTCTTGCGGCAACGGCCGCCCCGCCCCCCTCGCTGCCCCCCGCCATACCGTTCGCTCCTATTGCGCCCGCAAATGACCGTCGCGATAGCACCACCCCTTCATCCAGGGTATCTTTCGTTACTGCTAGTCTCCCCGGCAGTGACGGAATATTGATCGACGATGTGAATGTGGAGGTAGATGGCGACGCCGGTACCGATACTGTAGAGTTTCAGTGCCGCGTGGATATGCTTGCCCGCAACCTCAAGGACAGTTGGTCGTTGACGCAGAAGGGCAACCCTGTCTGGGCGTTTTTCGTTCCCAATAACCCACCGTTGGCGGAGGAGGAGGATGCAATGGATCACAAGTCCGGTTGTTTAGAGGTGTGTTGTTTTCTATGCCACGCTGCGAAAACCGGTTTCCTGCACGAGCAGTTCCCCCATCCTGGCGATGACGGGGAGTTGCGCGCCCACGACGAAACAGTGGGTCTGTGGGTCCCGCAACTCGCACGCGACAAGCGGGGCCGCGAGGCAAAGCACGTCATGCAATACAGACCTGCCGATGGAAACACCGGACTCAAGTACCACGTTTGGAGGTACCACAGGCAAGAGTACGCGAAGGTACGCCCCCCCCCCCCCCCTTCACTCAGTGAATGGACAATGGACATGCGAGTCTGACCGTGCTAAGTGCTAACACGCATCGTGTCCTGTTGTTGTCGTGTGCCACAGTTGAGTGATGCCATGTGTCCGAAACGTCGTCCTGCGGCTTCTGCCTCCTCCGGAGGAGAGGGGGAGAAACGGCCAAGCGTCGCCGACCACTTCAAGTCCACGAAGAAGAGACCCACCTCTGACCCTAGGGTGCAACTATTCTGGCGGCTGCTGTCACTCCTCGTAGTTTTCTGTCGGCTACCTTTCGCCATTGTGGAGAACCCTCTCTTCAAAGCCTTCATCTGGTTTTTGGATGCTACACTGCCACTGCCTTCTAGGACAAAACTTACACACACTTTGCTGCCCGCTCTGAAAGCTGAGGGTAGCAAACATATTAAGAGTGTGCTCGTTGGTGTTAGAGGTGTTGCCATTACCTTTGACTTGTGGATGTCCAGGAAAACAGAGGATAACCTCTCTGTCGACATCCACTTCATCGACAAACAGTGGCAATGGCACCACAAGCACATCGGCATCATATCGTGCAAGGACAGCTCCACAGGCGAGGAAATTGCTCCACGCATAAAAACAATTCTGGAAGAGTATGACCTGTTGTACAGAGTGGCTGCTGTGGTGAAGGATGGCGGGGGCAACTTGGCAACTGCCACGGTAGTCCTTGCCAAACAAGGGCTGACAGGTTGCCGGGCGTTAGGTGCGTGGGTACCACATGTGACCCTGTGCTTTGCACACAAAATCAATGGAGCGTGCAATGCCGCTGTCCTAGAAGCAAAGCGCATGAATTTGGAGGTGAGCCCCCCCCCCACCCTTGCTTGCTTTGCATTTTGTTTTATCATGAAACAACATTCATGTGTCTAATATTATTGAACTTGTTGTGAGCAGGCTTTCAAGTTCTCCGAAGTCGCAAAAAAACTCCAATCTTGCATCACATGGACAAAGAAGTCTTCCAAGGGTTGGGCGTCACTCAGAGCTGCATGCATTGCTATGAAAGTCAAGGTGACTAAGTTTGTGACACCAGTGAAGACAAGATTCACCAGCGTGAGCCCCCCCCTAGTTTCACGTATTATGCTTGCATATTGTTTTTTCATTCCACTGACTACATTTTGTTGCTTTGTGCTGCCTAGACATTTGGGATGCTGGCAGGTTTGCTGCAAGCAAAGGCCGTCATCGACTACTTGTATGGTGAAATGCCGGAGACTCAACACTTGCGCACCAGGAAGCCCACTGCCACTGAGTGGGAGGTCAGTGAGGCTGTCCATGATGTGCTCCGCGACCCTTGCATGATTGTCACACAGGCACAATCCCAAAACTCGCATTGGCTACTGTCTGATGCACTCCACTCAGTTGCTAAGCTACAGCGCACAATGTCCACGAAATTGGACGCACCTATGACAACCCACGTTGTGGATCCTGATGATGGGGGGGAGGACGCTTCAACGTAAGGCCCCCTCCCCCCATTGCTTGCATTTGTGTTTCAAATTAAGTTGCTTACTTTGCGGTCATGCGACAGGTTGGATGCAAACCTGAGGGATGTCCAGCATGCTATGACGAACCGCATATTGACAGACCTGGATGCAATGATGGCCCCCTTTGTTGAATATGATGAGAGCCGAGGGCATGAGGTTATGGCTACATTGCTGGATCCGCGCTTCTGCCTTGGCGAGATCTTCACCCTTGCCAACACTGGCACATGTACGGAGGAAAGAGACTGCAGACGTGCAGCCAAAGTGGTTATGCGAGAGTATGAGGTCAAGGTGTTGTTACCTGCCTTGTGTGCACTTGCCAAAAGCAGAGACGATGACGCGAAGGCATTAGCTGCTGTTGATGTTGGTCTGCCTTGCAGACCCGATGCGTAGGAAGCGTGTCGCCCTCTGCGATGAAAGCAGTGATGATGACGACAGTGACGCCGATGAGAATATTGTCGTTGCTGAGGAAGAGTACCGTCTGAGCCTGGCAAAGACTGAGCTGAAAGCGTTTCGCCAGGATAAGGCTGCCCCTATTCCAGGTCAGGTTTGTGATGTGTTGAAATGGTGGAGTTTAAACGAACACAAATACCCCCTGGTTGCAGAGCTTGCTCGCATTATGTTGGCCATTCCGGCGAGTCAGATAGAGTGCGAGAGGATATTTTCACTGGCAGGCTTGGTTACCCAACACTTGCGAAACAAGATGGGCGTGGAGAACATGGCGGCGACAGTTTTTATCACCAAGAATCTGGATCTTTCTGCAGAGGTGGCCAACATCTTGAAGTCTGGGCTTGGCCCGCAAGCGTACAGCGCATCCTTGGCGCGTGAGGTTCACATCAAAACAGAGCTTCAAGAGGCTAGGGAGACGGCTGCCATGTGCGAGAGGATCGTCTCCGATCAGTCAGAGGCCAGCGTGCAGAGTGAGCTTGAATACCACGCGTACATGGAGAGGTACTTAGTAGACAGCGATGATGAGAGCAGTTGAGCAGCAATAAGTATTATGGTAGGCTTTTTTCTCATATATTATGCATCCTTTGCCTCTGTCTATGCTTCACACCAATTATGCATTTCCATTGTTTCTTGTTGAACGCGCATCAATCAATGCAACATGTAAATTTGATTTTACATATTATGTATCCTTTGCCTCTGTCTGTGTCATGCACCAATTATGCATGGACGCATTGTTTCTAGATGAATGCCCTCTGCTCATGGAAGGGTTCAAAGTGCTTCAGGGGGTTCTTTAGGTCACTTCTGGCGGGCCTTCTGTCTGAAGTCTTGACATGAGTTAAGGTTGTATTCAGTTCAGGACCTGAATTCAGCTAAACAACTGAACTGAAGTCACTTCAGCCTGAATTCAGATCCTGAAGTCTCATCTGAATTCAGACCTGAACACTGTTCAGCTGAATTCAGGCTGAAGTCCCTGAAGTGACTTCAGTTCAGTCTGAATTCTCAGATTCGGACTTCAGCACAACCCTGGTTCATACAACAACCGGGATATTATTGTCGTCGTTTCGTTTTAAATGTCAAAAGCTAAACAATTATCCGTGATGAAACCTTCTTTTTCCTTAAATATTTTTACAAGAAAAAGCAACGGAGACCACCAAGTAAGACACATTCTTTAGTTCTGAATACAGAATGTGTATCATTTTTTGTGTTTAGGTGTTTCAGATTATTTAGTGAAAATACATATAATTATCGGCGCATGATGAAAGCTTGCCTTACTGAGAAAGGTTGGAGCACAAAATATTGACGGGTACTACGCCGCTGCTTGGGGAGCTTCGCAAAAATAACTAAGTGGGAACCACCACTACCCGGTCCCACACTTTTCCCATAGAGTCGGTTACTCGCGGCATGCATTTAATTCCCCGCCACACCCGGCCGCGATTGCCATGCAACTCAATTGGGGGGTAGAATTGTGATTTGCGGACAACACACCACGGCGCGTTGCTCACTGACATGGGCGCCTTTATCGTCACGCCCCAATTACTTTGGACACACACGCTGAATTTGCGGCCCGGATTTTGCGGGCGGAGATTCGTGCATGTGCAGATTATGCACGCCTCTATGGGTAGCTCAGTGTACTTAGCGACAAGGAGGTGTACTGTCGCGACAAGGAGGGAGACTATTCCACAGTGGGTTCTTAGCATGTTTGCGCAATTGCACTAGTACCCGCTATATACAATGTATTCATATTTGTAAAAACATTCATTTAAATTGTTAATGATTGTTGTTATCTATATGTATCATCGCGTTGATAAAACTTGCAAGTTGTATCATTGTTTTATTACCCTATAATAATATGTCGGCTAGTACGTGTTGAAGTTTCATAAAATATATAAGATTTCAATTTCTTGCTTCTATATTTTCCTATCATTTGTAGGGCAATTTTTTGTGAATACATTTTATAATTCACTTACTTTTTCCAGAAATACACATTATGGTTCGTTGAATTGTATCAAGTCACCGAACATGCGCATTCCTTAGCTACGCTGCGCGCCATTTCTCTAATACTTTATGAAAAAATCTTGTACTTGACAGTTTTGTGCGGCTAGGACGAAAACTTAATAATCCGAAAACACGTACGGAATGGGAACCGATGTTGAAAACACGTAAACGAGCTAGTACTTGCCATCAGATAACGGCATTCGAAGATTGTTGCCACTCACCAGCGTCCAATCCGAGAAGAGTGCGTTGTGGCGTGAAGGGTGCCGGACGTGGTGGAAGAGAGGATTTGGCGTACGGGTCGGGGCGTTGGATTTTCCCGCCGGGTTGGGGGAGCAGGAGGGGGTCTTTAGCCAATAGGGCAGCGTATTCTTCTGCAATTTGACGGCGTGTGAAGGGAAAAGCTGAACGGAGGGCGAGCTGTACGGAGACCACGCGCTCCTCGTAGACTTCCGCTTCATGTGAGTCGGCTTGGGAGTCTTAGGGGCGGCGTACTGTATGCCGCTGGGCTTCAGTTGGGGCTTTGTCGTGTGGGTGGTCCTCCTCCATAGCGGTAGGTTGGTCTAGCGGTTCAGAGTTTGCTGCTAGGCAAGCATCGGGATGGTCGGTCATGCCACCAGCCCGAGCGGGATCGTGGGGTTGGGTTGACCTGCCACTAGGGTCCATCTCCGGGCTGGGGTGGTCACATCTGCCCTCTTGCACAGCGTCACGAAGATATGTACCCAAGGTCCCATGAAGAACAATAGAAAGGCATTGCATGAAATTGAAATTGAAATTGAAATTGTTTACAACATGTACCGTATGCGCCGGTTTTTCACCAAAAGCCGGATGCGTCGGCTGCTGTCTCTGGGCCCTCCAAACTATGCCATACAAGGAACTTACAAGTCAGGGCTAGACCGTTAACCACCTTAATCCAACCTCTCCAATGGGGGTCGGGGGTTTTACTCCCCCCCGGGGAGGTGCGCAAGTAGAGGCGTGGGCTGCGTGCATTTAGGGTCGTGCGAGGGGGCAATGTGCGGAGGCTCGGCGGGAGGTCGTGCGGGACTTGATGCGGTATATGAGTAGGAGGTGATGCAGCCATTGGACAGTATGCGTGTGGAGTTGTGCAGCATTGCATGAATTTCTGGCGCACATCACCCAAGAACCGACGGAATGGAACATAAGTAGAAAGGCATTGTATGAATTTCTGGCGCACATCACCCAAGAACCGACGGAATGGAACATAAGTAGACCGGCGAGCAAACGCCTTCAAGCGGACATAGCTGTCCGAGCGCAATGAACGGGAGTCCGCAACACCCATGCCAAGTAATCGACGAATAGCCACCAAATATCCAAACGGTTAACCAACTCGACCGCCATCGGGGCCAATCTGCCCCAATCCTCCAAAGTAAAGGGGACAATAGCCATGAACCGACTAAACTGAAGGCGTGCCAAGTGACGCCGAAGTGCGAAGGTCGGCATCAAGCTTACTATGATGGGCTTCCTTTGCAAGGCTTCTTTGCAGTGGGAGGGGAGCGCCCACCGCAAGGACGTTAGAGTTCGTGCGGGCACTAGTAACCGTAACATCAACATAAAGGTGGCTATGCGGGGCCGTAAAGTAGAGCCAAACGACATCTCCATGTCGATCCCGAGAGGCGCCATACCGAATACGGCGGACCTCCAACCGCAAGTTAAACCCTAAACATGCCCGCCCCATGAACTGTTTTAGAACATGGACAATCCGACGATTGATCTTAATGACATACGATGAGCAAGGGTACCGGGACATGTGGTCCATAAGCATAGAGGTTGTCGGGTGCTCAACCGACATGGTAGCCCCCAAAGCCGTCGAGGAAGAGCAAAATCCACGAGTTCTCGGAGGAGCCTCATTACAACGTGGACACTTCCGAGCGTGGGAAGCGCGCTCTAGAGTAAGCTCCAACACCCGCCGGCGCGCAACCATCATATAGTAATCTGACGCCACCCAAAAACTTGACTCGTGCGAGAAAGACCGCCAAAGCACCGTTGCTAGTACCCGAAATAATGCGCATATAATCCGGGCGAGATGAGCCACAAAATGCTAGGATGTCAAGATAAGAACGGGCTCGGGGGTTACGGGGAATGCCCCGTTGGAATTGGCCGCCAGCATCTTCGGAACGAGTGAGGGCCCCATGTGTCGGGATTTGTAAGCAAGTCGATTGGAGTACCTGAGCTACCCCGCCACTCTGAACCGGGGGCACCGCCAGCTCAGCCTCGGAGCCCACTTAATCTGCAAGGTCTTAATTGAGGGTATTGGCAAATACCGC
Source organism: Tetraselmis chui (assembly GCA_026401115.1). NCBI lineage: Eukaryota > Viridiplantae > Chlorophyta > Chlorodendrophyceae > Chlorodendrales > Chlorodendraceae > Tetraselmis > Tetraselmis chui. The sequence goes on from JAPMLY010000566.1 coordinate 15,500, forward strand.
AACCTCGGAATCGGAGAATCCGGCCGTATTGGAAGTGCTTTCAAACGAATTACTCAACTCGATTGCCCACGATAGAGGAGAAGTAGCAACACCATTCAATAGTTCCAGCCGGCTAAGGTTGTAGAAGGGCCTAGCGACTCGGACTCGTAATCATAAGCAAAGTTAGCGAGGGATACCATACCATACCGGGTATTGCTGCAAGGTATACTCATATATAGGAACAAGGAAGTCCCACTCGTACGGTATAAAGGACCACTTGGCTCGATGAGGCGGAGATGTTTTGGTCCACACCGCTCAGTCTTGGTTAGTGACGGCCGTTACGGAAGTAATCTCCGAGGTTCGTGGTGCACTCGAGGTTGGCGTCGAGGCTCTCATAGACCCCACGATATTAATTCAACTCCCCAACGGCAACGACGGCCTCCCCGCGGATGTGGGTGTCTTGCACTACCACGGCGTCCGAGGCTCGAAACTTGCCATTGATGCCGTGGTTTCCGGTCCGTTCGGCGTTTCTCGCCCCCCGTCTCCCGAAGTCACTCTACGCCGTGCTGAGAAGACCAAGTTCGAGTAGTACTCGAAGGTGGTGAGGAGTCGCCCCGACATCCACTCCATTCTCTTTGCGGCCACGGAATTTGGCGCTCTCGGCGGCCACGCCACAAGCTTTTTTACGGAACGGGCCATGCACGCAGCCACCTCCAGAGAGATACATGTGGGCAAATTGTTGGCCTCTTGGCGCCGAAAGCTTTATCTCGCCGTCCATGTCGCTCACGCGGACAACGTCTTGCCCGGGCTGCCCGCCGTCACGGACGGTGTGGAGACCGCTTCTTCCTCGGTTGGGATGTCTTATCGTGCCGCGGCGTTCTTGACCCGCGCCATGGGCCGCAAGCGTCCCCGTGCTTCCTCGCGCGGGGCGTGAGGCACCGCCGCTTGCCGTTACCTCCACGTGTTGCGTTTTCAACGTAGCGTGGGAGTACCTTGTGTTATCTCGTGTTTCTCTGCTAGGTTTGTGTACATTGTAGTGCTTTTCCTTTGCCATGCCTTGAAATACGCGACCCTCTTTCCCTCTTGGTTTTCCCCCTTTTTTCCATGTCTACGTTCCTATAGTTTTTCTTGCAATACATAATGCAAGTATTGAGTGTGTGAGTGTGTGGTATTGAGTGTGTATTTACATGACACAAGCTGCTAGAATCTTGAGTGATAGAAAATACTTAAACGAAAAAACAGTGGAAATCACCAAGCAAAAAGGGAAAAACAATGAGGAATTACCCTCCACAGGCCTAATAAGCCCGAGGAACATGGAAGCACGCCACAACTTCGGCACTACCCTAATGCAAAGCATCACTAAGATAGGAACCCGAAGTACCATGAAGAGTAGCAGAAAGACGTTGCATAAATTCTCGCCGCACATCCCCCAAAAAACCTCGAAAGGGAACAAATGCAGATCGACGAACGAAATATTACATGCGGACATACCTGCCAGAACGCAATGTACGAGATTCTGTATAGCCCATGCTAGGGAAGCGACGAACTGCCACCAATGAATATGGAGCCGCTACTTGAATTTCACGGTGTATGATAATAGCGCTATTCATTTTCTTCCAATAGCGGTGAAGCCCCCATTCAGATTCTCTGTACCAATAGTTGTCGTGGGGGTACGCACTCAAGTCGCAATACAGCCACCCATATCCCAGTCGGGCTTACCTGCCAGTCCCATATGCCAGGGGCTCAAAGAAAAAAACGAAAAAACAGCCACCCTTTTCTACACTCCTCCAAAAAAGTCCGGACATGCAGTCTGTTAAACAAAAGATAGTCAAGAACACACTCCCCTCTCACCACGTCAAGCACGACGATACCCGAGTACCACCCAATTGTAGGAGAGCCGAGAAGCAAGCAGTAAGCCGTCATCCGGGGTGGTTAGACCTCAGCTTAAAGCGGGTGTTGTCGGTGGAGTTTGTCGAATTAAGCTCATAAATTCCCAAGAAATTATCTAAACTACACACGTCGTTCTGAGCGCCACGCTTGGGCATCGCTCAAGCGCTCATACCAAGCTGCATATTCCTCTGTGTTCCACATAGCCGTAATTTAGGGGGCTTTTTAGAGGGGGTTTGGAGGCGTGGGTGCCGTGGTCAATGCGCGAGGTTTGGTTCGCGGGTGTGTGAGTAGAGCACGGAAGTTACGCCGATGGCGCGGGTATTTTTTTGGGAAGCAAGCGAGCAATAATGCACATGACGCAGGTTTGGATAAACACTGCACGCTGTAAACATGCGAGGGCGATTGGCTTTTAGGGGAGGGCGAGGTCCAACTCGGCTTTTAGTGACGCATCACGTTCACGGTGGTGTTTGGAATGCTTGGGTATGTGCGTGTGCCAACCACACCCGCCCCACGCGTGGCACGCGTCAAGAATTAGGTTCGGAAGTCAGTAGGAATGAAGAATTGGTTAACATATATCGACAAGCCCCGCACAAATCGCCTAATGAGGTGAGCCGAATTCGATGGGTGTTGCTTGGCATTACGGCTCAGCTTTGCAGGAATAATTTGTAAATCTAGATAATTCATGTAAAATGGGTATTTGAGCTCCGTTGTAGGTGTGTTCAACGTGCATTGACAAGATGCGTCCAACGGTACCTGTTGACCGTAAAACATATAAAACGTGTTGACCATATATGAGTAATGGTCGTTTGAACATTGTGGCCGAAAGCGGTTTGCCCTTGGGTTGTGCGCATATCGGTGGTAAGTCTACATACGCGATTTCGTGCGTTTTCCCCACAACAGCCTGCCCAACATCTCCTCCTTCCGTCGCCTATGCATTATATGTGCGCGACCGTCGCACCAGCATTCATGTTGCGGCGTTGTGCGCCCGTTACTCTTTGCGTCTAACCAACACGGCGACTGTTTGAAAGAGCGTGCCGCACGGGTGCGGGCGAGATAACCCCAGGTACACAAGCCCGGCGGTGCTCGAATTCGCCCCGTAGTTGTCGACGCATTCCATTGTCTAGGATCTCAGGAGATTTGTCAGTAAAAATCGACGCATGGTTACATTTTCTACTTGCAAGGGTGCGAAAGATTGTCCGGACTTTTGTGGAGGAGTGTACTTCGACAGCGGATGGAATTATGGTCAGATTGATTTGAATCTAGAGGTTTGCATATCCAATATCATGTGTACGGGACAGTAACTCTAGCGGTTACTGTTACCGTTAATATCGGCGCGTCTCGCCTGCAGGGCAACCACCTTGCCCGAACAATTAGACGCAGCCAACGACCAACGACTTCCCCAACGGTCAGCTCTAGCTAGCCCGTGTCTTATAAGCCGTAGCTAGCCACGAGCCTAGGCACTCTCTGCTTTCGCGCTCAGCCAATCTAGGCTTCGCGCGAATGCAGTCTCGACTCTCGTAGTCGAGTAGGGTGTCAATCTTACTTTTCGTCCCATGCGCACTCGAGCGTCACGCGACACTTCCCCTCGTTCAGCTACGCCGTTCCCCAATATGCAGCCTGAGCAGTCTACATCCGCCGCAGCGGCCGACCCTCACGCTACCTCACTCGAACAACGCATAGCCGAACAGATTCGTACGGCAGTTTTGGCATCGGAACAACGGATAACGGAACAGTTTTGGCGGCTAACGCTGCCTTACTCGCCCAGCTCCAACAAACGAAAGCTACACCTGCTCATACTGATCCACAGCAGTCCATTCCCGCCGACGCAACAGCGACGGAGGGTGGTAAGGCGGCCCCCGAGCCACCTATCGACCTGCTCGACGACGAACCCGACCCCTCCGCGGCCGAGTTTGTCGACTTCACCTACTACGGCGAAGTCATCCCGGCCGGCCTCAAACGTCCCCCTCGAGACGTCGAGGAGCCACGTCTGTGGACTCTCACGGACGACACCGCCCGGGCCCTAAGCGACAAACGCGCCCAAGCGGCATACGACGAGTACCTACACATCGGGTGCTATGCCTTCTTCGATAGTTGCGCCAACGCGGCAATTGGCGAGGCTTTGGACACGTTGTCGCACGGCCCACCTCTACCTACAGAGCAGGCGGCAGCGATTGCCCTCATCCGAGCGGGCCATCGCACCCACACAGCGACGGAGGAGGCCGCCCGTACTCGATCGGGCTTCCTCCGCCTCACCAAGGGCGGACAAGCGAGCACAGATGCGGACCGCGTTTTTGCCGAATTGGCACACGAGCGCTTTTGCCGACCGCGCCCTACCGCGGTCTCCGGCCCATTGGACGCGCTACGCCAAGCTTTCGTCGACCGCACGCTTGAAGTCAGCTTACACGCCGCCAGCAAGGCCGCCGCCGGCGCCGCTTTCGCAAAGGTCACGCCGGACAAGCCCACCGGCCCCGACGCTCGAACCCGCAAAGCCGCCGCCGACAAACGCAAGGCCGTTGCTGCAGCAGCAGCCGCGGCACGAGCCGCCCCACCCCCCAAGCCGACCGACTCGGCTAAAACCCCAAGCAAGAAATGATGGTGTGGCCCGCCGCGCCGATTCCTGCTCCCCGACATCTTCCTTCATGCGCCACCGCGTACGTCGAAAATGGCGGGAGTGGGAGCGCATCGGCGCGAGCGGCCAAGTCCTAAGTTGGATCCGCCACGGCGTACGTGTGAAGTTCAAGCACGGCCTACGTCCCAAGCCGTTCAACCACGGCATCTCCATGCTAGACGCCACACCCGACCAACTCGAGTTTCTCAACTCGGAACTACCACGCTTCGAGGCTTGCGGCGCGTGGGAGCGCTCTACGAACCCCCGCTACGTCTCCCGGATGTTCTTGGTGCCAAAACCCGGATGCAATCAATGGCGCTTGATTATCGACCTTCGAGAACTCAACCGCTATTGCTCAACATTCAACATGACTTGCGAGACCCTCAAGCACCTCCGCCATCTATCTCGACCGGGGGACTACTTCGTCTCACTCGACCTCACCGATGGGTACTACACCCTTGGCATCCGGGAGGAGGACCGAGACTACTTCACGGTCAACTACCGCGGCACCCTATGGCGCCTCGCATGCCTCCCCATGGGGTGGTCGGGCTCCGCCTACTACTTTTGCAAGCTCACGCAAGTGTTTACGAACCACCTACGCCGCCCACCTCCTCCCACGCCCGCATCTACACCGGCCGGCCCACGCCGCCCGTCCAAGCGCTTCCTCCGGAACGCGCGATGGCGAGGCACCCGACTACTCCCCTACATGGACGACTTCCTTTTCTTAGCGGATTCCTACGACGAGGCCCTCTTACTCCGGCAGCGCGTCCAAGCCCTGCTCGACAGCCTCGGCCTACAACGCAACCCCAAGAAAGGTGTATGGACGCCAACGCAGGTCGGCGACCACTTGGGCCTCACGGTGGACTTACAACGCGGCGAGTTTCGCGCCCCACCCGAAAAACTGCTACACCTCGCACAACACGCTTCGGCCTTGCTCGGACGAGCAGCGGCCAACGCACGATGGCTACCTACACGCCAACTCGCAGCCTTCGCGGGGAAAGCGCAATTTCTCTACCTCGCCATCGCGCCCGCCCGATTCTTTTTGCGCGAGCTCCACAACGTCTTGGCTACCCGTACCGGTTGGGGGGGACGCGTGCGCCTCACCCACCAACTCCGACGCGACCTCGAGTGGTGGCGCACGGTACCCTCCCAACACAACGGCCGGTCGATCTACAAGCCCATCGAGACCGCCTATTTGCACGCCGACTCGAGCGACTACGGGTGGGGAGTCGTCCTCAACGAGGACGCCAATTACCAAGCCCGCGGGTTTTGGAGCGCCCCCGACCGCCTCCAACACATCACGTGGAAGGAACTTCGAGCGGTCCGGCACGCGGTCGAATCCTTTCTACCGCAACTCCGAGGACGACAAGTCCTCCTCCACGAGGACAACACCGCCGTGGTCGCCGTCCTAACCCAGCTAACGTCCCGGTCACCCGTCATGATGACGGAGCTACGGCGTCTGTGGTTCTTACTCGACACCAACGACATCCACATCCGCCCACGCTACATCCGGTCAGCCGCCAACGTCTGGGCCGACACGCTCAGCCGCGAAATGGACACCGAAGACTGGCAACTAAACCCCCGACTCTTCGACCATCTGCAGCGCCGGTGGGGCCCGCATACAATCGACCGGTTCGCTTCTATGCTCAACACGCAACTGCCACGCTTCAACGCCCGCTGGCGCGACCCCTTGTGCGAGGACATCGACTGCCTACACCTCCCCGACGCGGCGTGGAAACGCGAGAACAACTACTGCAACCCCCCTTGGTCTGCCCTACCAGCACTCGCCGCGAAACTCGAACAAGCTCAAGCCGCGGCGACTGTCATCGCCCCCTACTGGCGAAACAAAACGTGGTACCACGCGTTCGCCCGCTTGGCCACCGAGACCGTACACTTCCGAGCGTCCCGCGACATGTTCTTCCCCGGCAGGCTAGGCAAGCGAGAAGGGGTCGGACCTCCCGCTTGGAGCGTCGTGGCCTTTCGGCTAACACCCCCTCTTGGCTCTACACGCGACGCGGTGCGATTGGCCGCGCGATACGCCCGGACCGATTAAATACTCATGTACAGCCCGTCCTCCCTCTGCGTACAGGACCGCCGCGCTACGGATTACGCCGCGAAGCAGCACAGTCGCCATGGTCCTCCGAACTGGCTGAAACTTTTCAAGACCTCCTAGGATCAGATAAACTCGGGGTTACAGCGGTTGCCCTACTCAGCAACTCGCTAGCGCCCTCTACGTACTCGAGCTACCAGAGCGCAATCAGACAATTTTTTATTTTTTGTGCAGAAGAAAAAATCGCCCCGCTACAGGCCACGCCGGCCACTATGGTCCGCTACACGGCCTGGCTAGCCCTCTTGGGAACGGTCGCTGCCGGCTCGCTGCAGCCTTACTTCTCCGCAATTAACAAGTTCTTCCGCGACCACCGGCGCCAACCTGTCGCTGTGGGCGAACTCCTGGCGGACGCCCGCCGCGGACTCGAAATGCTACAACACCGCCTGCTGCCCACCGCCGCTCGCCTCCCGCTACCCGCACAAGTCGCTCTGGACATCCTACACGCCGCCAACACCCTACACAAAACTTTCGCGTGGACCCCTGCTTCACTCCCTCAGATGCAGCGCTTCAGAGCATGTTTAGCGGTGTGTGTGAATTACATGTTTTTCTGCCGCGCCGAAACTGGCGCCCGCTGCCAGACCGGCGACCTGGTGGTCGACAGGCCCTCTCAACAAATCTGCCTATTCGTGCGTAAATCTAAAGGGGACCAGCGCCGCGACGCGGCCGATAAACCTGTCATCGCTATCCCTGTAGCCGCTAACCCAGTACTGGCAGACCTGCTCGTCTACTACACGGAACAGCGCGCGACCTTCTGCAACAAATTCTACAACATGCCACCCCCACTCGCCTTTTGGAGCGTCTCACCTTCCGAACCCTCCACCGAGTGGGGCGCCGCGTCCACCATCTCCGCCTGGCTCACCCTCGCCCTCCGCACCGTCGACTCAACCGCACCCGCCGGTTTCAAGTGGACGTCACACAGCCTACGGAAAGGCGCAGCGTCCGCTGCCAGCTGCATCGGCGCGCCCCTCCCCGTAATCAAATTTATGGGTGGCTGGGCCAAGAACAGCTCTGTGACCGAGGGCAAATATATTGACCCCACCATGACCCCAGCACCTGCTGCTTGGCGGTTCTTCGGCTGGCTCACTCCGTCCCCCCCGCAACACTAATTCTGGCTGTGCAAGCCTTTGGCTTTAGGTTACTGGCAAAACGTGCCCTAGGGTAAATGGTCAGATTGATTTGAATCTAGAGGTTTGCATATCCAATATCATGTGTACGGGACAGTAACTCTAGCGGTTACTGTTACCGTTAATATCGGCGCGTCTCGCCAGCAGGGCAACCACCTTGCCCGAACAATTAGACGCAGCCAACGACCAACGACTTCCCCAACGGTCAGCTCTAGCTAGCCCGTGTCTTATAAGCCGTAGCTAGCCACGAGCCTAGGCACTCTCTGCTTTCGCGCTCAGCCAATCTAGGCTTCGCGCGAACCCACCCACCCATCCCTATAATCCTGCGCTAATCGACCCCCAGACCCTGTCTGTGGGGGTCTTTTGGCCAAATTGTAAGCAAGCTGACATCTTTGGCAAAACGTGCCCTAGGGTAAATACATTGAATGGCTGATATAGGATTCGATGTATCAGTACCCGTATATGCAGCATCCGGCGACGGTTCAGGGCGGGATTGTATTTTGACGCGCCGCTCCCAGCGAGCCAAGGCCGTGACAGACCAAGCAGCAGGGCTGTCAGTAGCGTAGCAAAAACACCGGACAGATGGCATTGTATCTGGTGGCATCGACGGAGTTATCCAATGGGTCGCTAGGTCAAGACTCGCAGCGGTAGAGGTAGATCCGAATAAGCAGCTCCGAACCAACGCGAACTAATTATTTTACCGTACTGCCAGCGAGACCTTCACAAAATGACGGCGCGTCTCGGAAGCTTGCTGCTGCTCCTGTGCTGCGTCGGGGCAGCTGCAGCTCGAGAAAGCTCCAGCAGCGGGCGTAGGGTCTCTGTCGAGGCTATAAATCAAGGGACCACGGGGCGGGAGGTTCTAAACGGCGAAAAGGTGCGGGCTATCCAGCGTCTCGCCGACTCCCAGGGTGGCAGCACAGTGCACCGCTACAGTTCGGAGGAGGCGTCGCGACGGTCGCGGGAAACGATGGTGCCGTCCCGTATTCCCGGGTTACTGAGCAGCCTGCTGATCATCAAGGAGGAAAACCGCGCTACGCGCATGCAGCACGCCTCGAGTATTGTTGAGGTAGGTGGCGGTGAGTTTGTAGCGGCTTGGTTCGGAGGAACTTGGGAACGAATGGGCGACGTTGGGATTTGGTCTGCCCGGTACGAGAACGGGGCTTGGGGCCCAGCGAGACAAATAGTCGAGCCGAAGTGGGACGAGGGGTACCGCGTCCACGCGCCGTGTTGGAACCCCGTACTCTTTCATGTACCGTCACTCAACAGCACTCTTCTGTTTTACAAAGTGGGAGTGGACACCAAAGTATGGCGCGGCTACATACGGCGGTCTACGGACGGAGGAGTCACCTGGGGCGAGGAGGAGCCAATGGCAGACGGTCTCGTGGGGCCCGCGAAAAATCCGCCGCTACTGCTTCCCGACGGCACAATTCTTTCTCCGTCGAGCGACGAGAATAACGAATGGACTTCGCACGTTGAGATCAGCCGCGACTTGGGCTACACTTGGCAAAGACTGGACGACCTGTCATACCGTAGCGGAATAATCCAGCCAGCAATATTTCGAACTCTGGACGGTCGCACGCGGATGCTGATGCGAGCCAAACGGGAGGACAGACTCGCCGCGACGGAGTCAAAGGACGGCGGCTTGAGTTACAGCTCTCCGACTCGCTCCGACATTCAGTCACCCAACGCCGGACTGTCCGCCATCACGCTCACCGACGGCCGCGTAGCGGTTGTGCATAACCGAGGGGACGAACGCAACGTGCTGGCACTCTCGCTGAGCTACGACCACGGCGAGTCCTACGATCTTGCCCTCACTTTGGAATACGAGCGCGCTCGATTCGGATCTCCGCCAGAGTGCGGCGACTCAAACGAGCGCGAGTACGCAGAGTTTTCGTACCCTACCATTGTCCAGTCCGCTCACAACGGCGCCCTGCACGTCACGTATACCTACAGCTACTACGGCTCCGGTGGTCGCTGCGTGGGCCGAGAGAACATAAAACACGTTGTGCTAGACCCCTGTCTTGTCGGAGATCCCTTACGGGCACCTCTTCCCAGTTGCGGGTACGATCTGCAGGGCGCTACTGCAGGAGCAAGGGGAACTAGCACCGAGGGATTCGAGCCAGCAATCGCTTCTGAGGCCTGCACGCCTTCCGACCCGGGCCCGGACTTCAAACTGGGTGACGGCGGAAAACCTTGGCGCAAACGCTACTCCACTCTTGGCCGCTGCTTTGAGAGGTGCGAGCTGGCGGACGGATATTCATACATCATCGAAAGTACACGCACGGGTGACTGCTACTGCTACCGCCGTGGGGGCGACGGCAGCAGCAGTAGCAGCAACGACACCCCGAGTGGCGAATTCTTCAAGTGGCCGGGAGATGAGGATGATGACGACAGCACCCACGTCGATGCTGCCGAACTGCTCGTATATGACCTCGGCAAGTGCTAGCAGCCATTTCAACGTCATGCCACAGCAACAAGTATCCGTTGTCCTGAATACGTATCAATAGATTTTGTAATCTCGCCAACAAGATTCAGCCGATCTTCTTGATTACAGATTTAAAGTAATTGATTACAAGACTCCGCACTAAATCTACATACCAAATAACTGAATGTTGGATTCAAGCAGTGCACCTCACAGCAGCACCGCTTTGGCGATATCAATGAGGATACTCTTGATGCTGGGCTCACAGTCAACTCACCAATCACAACTGTGCCACAAGTGCTTCAGCCAGCTCTGTGCCTCATTCCATGTTTGGATCAATTAGCACAGAGGCGGTCCAGGAACGGCCTGCGGTGAAGCACAGACAAGCACCGCTTCGCTTGTCAGGCAGAGACTATGGAGGGTGGCTGGGAGAGTAATATCAGAGAGAGAGAGAGAGAGGGGGCTGGAAGGGGGAGGGACCCACAAGCGGAAGATGGACTTGGAATCATCCGCCCTCGACAGTACCATCATTTTGGGGAACTCGTTCATCCAACCGCAGGGCAGAGGCCCAGCAAAGCTGTTGCCCTCTTCTTTAGTCCCGTGCTCCATCAGTTGCCTGCGATACATGTGCAACAAATATCCGGCCGTTCAAACACATACTAGACCCCCATCCCTAAAACAGCAGAATAACATGGCTAGAAAAAACTTGATGTAATGGCAACACAATTGCAGGGACAGATTCATTTATGTATTTTGTATATATGTATGTGTGTTCAACGAGCGAGGGGCAGCGCTGTCAATGCGCACTCACAGGCTCTTTACGTTGGACATGCCAGTCCAGCTTGCAGGTAGGGAGCCGGTGAGGCGGTTCCTCTTCAGGAACCTGCGACAGTGGACAAAACAACCCCTTCAATGACGACTCTTTCATATCATACGGCAGCTTCGCTGCGTGAAATGAGGAGAATGGGAGCGGGATATCATTTAACTCTGCATATGTATCAGATATATGTATAATATGTGTACATTCATGCATATGCATGAAAAGAGAGGCACCTACAGCCATTCTACGCTGGCGAAGGTGCTCCAGCTTGCAGGCAGGGAGCCAGTGAGGCGATTGAAATCGAGATACCTGCATATCATGGCAAGCAATCCAGAAACAACGAGGGGTGGGGTGGGGGTGAGACAGAGGCATCTCATCAATGAATGGTGAAGGGTGGTCAACTGCTATGAGAGGTGGCGAGTTAGGTGGAGCTTTTATGATTGGAGGGTGCGTACATGTGCAGAATGTTTGTCATTGTGCTGTAACCCTCAGGCAACGTCCCCGTCAACTTATTGCTCCTGATGTTCCTGAATTGATGATGAGGCAAAGCAAACGGCGCACTCAGACAATCAACAGGCGGCCCAATGCTCCATACATATAGCCGAAACATGGGGGTGACAGCAAAGGATAGGGGGGTTGGCGCACAGCAGCTGTAGATTGGTCATTGTGCTCCAGCCGTTTGGTAGAGTGCCTGTGATGTCATTCTCGTCGAGCTCACTGAAAACACACATTAATTGTTTGCAGACTAACCTTGTCAGCACAAATCCATCTCTAGCGGCGTAAGCTGAAAGAAACAGTCACCAGTGAGTTGCAGCGGGCCCAGGCAGGTTTTCACCGGAGATTTGGGGGAAGGGGGAGATTGATGGGTGAGGGTGGCTGCGCGTGCTTACAGAGCGAATATGTGATTAAGGGTGCTCCAACTATCCGGCAGCCGTCCACTGAGCTTCTTCTCGGGAAACACACTGCCGCGTTCGTTCAAAACGCACAAGAACACGTATATCATCAGTGAGCGCCGAACAAGAGGACGCCGTTCGTCAGACAAGCAAAAAATCCAGTGTCAAACTAGACAGTGTTTCGGCGGTCTCACATTTCGCCGACAAAATCTTCGAAGTCGCAAACGACGCCGGCGAGGTTACAGGTCGGAAGGTTGCTCTCCGCCCAATACTGCCCCAGAGTCTTGCCGTCCGGCATCACCAGCTCAGTGTTCAGCAGTGCCGCACGTTCGGCCGCGTGCATGGCCTCCACGGTCGTTATGAGGCCCGTGGGTTCTGATTCTGGCTTATTCGCGGCGACCTCCATCTGACCTTCGTCGTTCTCATCAAGATCGCCCACAGCATCGTCGTAACAGGCACCAGACACCGCAGCGTCGCACTCGTTCAGGCAAAGCCCAGGACCGGCGTCTTTCTGCTCTGAAACCTCGAGATCAACGGCAAGCTTGTCCTCCGGAGACGCTAGGCTACTGAGCCCAGCTGCGCGAAAAAAACTGTGCTACTCAGAAATGTGGCTGGTACTTAAATATCCCATTTCAAACTGCAAGTTACGCGGGACCCGTAGTAGCGGAGCAGAACGGGGGAGGTCGTCGGTAGAACGATGTGAGGACTAACGGCGGGTGAGCTCAACATTAGACTCACCTTCGACTCCGCTTCCCACATGTTGGGAATCGACCGTTCCCTGGATCGACGCGCTGTCGATATTAGCGGGGACGCTAGCCAGGGTGAGCAGCAGCAGCACTGCCCTGGCCGAGACCCCCGTCGCCATTTTTTTAATCTGCTCTCTTTACAAGTTGCAACAGCTCGGCCAGATTAAAACAGACCGCCTGCGATGACCTCTCTTCAATACGAGCACGGTACAGAAATATGACGCTGTCGGGACCCAGCGGCCAGTTCTGTTTTGAGGGTAGAGGAACGTACGGACGAGTGCTCGCGCTTTTCGAGTTTCGGCCTGCCACAACCCTTTGTCCCACCTATCTGTATCGGTTCGTTTGCTGGTCTACCTGGCTGGTTGCTGATGACAGTTGAGTTGACCGCAGCAGCCTGTCGCAGCTCGGCGGGGCAGAAGTTGTTGACCGTCGCCAGTTTCAAAACTACATGTACGGGCCCATATAGACTGCTGATGTTCTGATCCAACGAACAACGCGATAATTACCGCCCGTACCTAGTACCTGCCTCTTTTCTTCGTTTTGCTTGGTGGCCTCCACTGCTTTTTCTTGTAAGAAATTAATTGGACCTGTACCTACCTGTACCTGTATGTTGAGTTGAGTTGAGTATGAGTTGAGACGCGGGTGGAAAACCGCCGATTATATGCATTAACCCGGCCGGCCGGGAGAGGTGGCGGAGGTGCTTGAGGGTCTCGCAAGTCATGTTGAACGTTGAACAGTAACGGTTGAGTTCTCGAAGGTCGATAATCAAACGCCAATGGTTGCATCCGGGCTTGGGCACAAGGAACATCCGGGAAACGTAGCGAGGGTTGTCCGAGCGCTCCCACGCTCCGCAAGCTTCGAAGCGTGGTAGTTCCGAGTTTAGAAACTCGATTTGGGCTGGTGTTGAGTCTAGCAAAGAAATGCCGTGGTTGTAAGGCTTGGGTCGAGCGCCGTGATTGAATTTCACGCGTACGCCATGGCGGATCCAACTCAGGCCTTGGCCGCTCGCGCCGATGCGCTCCCACTCCCGCCATCTTCGACGCACGGGGTGGCGCATGAAAGAAGATGTCGAGGAGCAAGAATCGGCGCGGCGGGCCACACCGTCATTTCTTGGTCGAGGGTTTCGCCGGGTCGGTTGGCTTGGCAAGGGGGTGGCGCGGGTTGCTGCTGTTGTTGCTGCCGCGGCCTTGCGTTTGTCGGCGGCTGCCTTACGGGCTCTAGCGTCGGGGCATGTAGGCTTGTCCGGTGTGATCTTCGCGAACGCGGCGCCGGCAGCTGCCTTGCTGGCGGCATGTAGGCTGACTTCCACCGTGCGGTCGACGAACGCTTGGCGTAGCGCATCCAGTGGGCCGGAGACCGCGGTAGGGCGTGGGCGACGGAAGCGCTCGTGGGCCAATTCGGCAAAGACGCGGTCCGCATCCGTGCTCGCTTGTCCGCCCTTGGTGAGGCGGAGGAAGCCCAATCGAGTACGGGCGGCCTCCTCCGTCGTTGTGTGGGTGCGATGACCCGCTCTGATCAGGGCAATCGCTGCCGCATGCTCAACCGATAGAGGTGGGCCGTGCGACAACGTGTCCAAAGCCTCGCTAATTGCCGCGTTGGCGCAACTGTCGAAGACGGCATAACAATTGATGTGACGGTACTCGTCGTACGCTGATTGGGTGCGCTTGTCGCTTAGAGCGCGTGCGGTGTCGTCTGTGAGTGTCCACAGACGTGGCTCCTCGATGTCGCGTGGGGGACGTTCGAGGCCGGCCGGGATGACTTCGCCGTAGTAGGCGAAGTCGACGAAATCGGACGCGCAGGGTTCGGGTTCGTCGTCAAGCAGGTTGATAGGTGGCTCAGGGGCCTCCTTACCACCCTCCGGCGCTGGGGTCGCGTCGGCGGGAATGGACTGTTGTTGATCGGTAATAGCATGTGTGGTTGTCGTCTGTTGGAGTTGGGCGAGTAAGGCACTAAGACAGCGTTAGCCGCCAAAATCTGCTCAGTAATCCGTTGTTCCGACGCCAAAACAGCCGTACGAATCTGTTCGGCTGTGCGTTGTTCGATCGAGGTAGCGTGAGGGTCGGCCGCTGCGGCGGACGTAGACTACTCATGCTGCATGATGCGTAACTGCGTAGGAGAACGAGGGGAAGTGTCGCGTGACGCTCGAGTGCGCATGGGACGATGGTAAACTGACACTCTGCTCGACTACTAGAGTCGAGATTGCATTCGCGCGAAGCCTAGATTGGCTGAGCGCGAAAGGAGAGAGTGCCTAGGCTCGTGGCTAGCTACGGCTTATAAGGCTCGGGCTAGCTAGAGTTGACCGTTGGGGAAGTCGTTGGTCGTTGGTTGCGTCTAAATGCCGCGGCAAGGTGGTTGCCATGCAGGTGCGACGCGCCGCTATTTACGGTAACAGTAACCGCTAGTGTTATTGTCCCGTACACATGGAAGTTGGATATGCAAACCTCTAGATTCAAATCAATCTGACCATAATCGAAATGCCAACCAAAAAAAAACTTACAAGAAAAAGCAGTGGAGGCCACCAAGCAAAACGAGAAAAGAGAGAAAAACCTAATCGAAATGCCATTTCGGATAGGCTTTTCCCATGTTTCGATTATGCATGTTAGCATTATAACATGTTTCGATTATGCATAATCGGCGTCCGCATATGTTAAATCCCTCCGAAATCCGAAAATGATTAGATTTTTGGCAAATCCCGATTGGAGTTGATAAATGAAACTACGAAATATGCCCCTAAGGCAATGGTGTAGCTCCGCGGTCGTGGCAATACTGAAGAATGGGGACGTGAGCGTCATGTATAATTATAGGGGCATGTCCATGATGGGGGCACTATTAAACTGCTTATGACGGTCGTAACAGAACGTCTTCAAGATGTGTACCAAACGAATGAGATAATCCTCCGGTGGCAAGGAGGATTTATGCCGGGGGAGGATTCCCCCTGGAAAGTCGCGAGAATATTTGATATCGTGGGCCGCCGCCAAGCGTTAGGGTTACCCACGTATGCGGGGTTTATAGACGTACGGAAGGCATACGATACTATCCCTCATGAACTTCTATTTTCTGAATTCGAAGCTAATGAGATTACGCGGCATATGCCATCCTTCCTTGAGCTCTATTAGGGATAGCATTGTCCAAGTAAGGACTGGAGAGGCCCCGGGCATATTATCCGACCCATTCCAATACAACGCTGAATAGGCAAGGTTGCCAAGCACCCTCAATCCTCTAACATATCTCTCATTGATATATTTTACGGGATAGAAGGATTGGGGTGCAAGGTGCTGGGTTGCGTTGACATGCTGCTTGACTCTAGGCAATCATTAAGGGTGCAAGGCCAATTATTCGCCGACGACACCGTGGGCCTTGAGCCGTCGATCGATAACTTGAATGCCATGTTCGCCCACTTTCCCCAATGGGCGGAGTACTACTTTATGGGATTAAAAAATGCGGGGTAATGGCGCTACGCCGCCACTCAAACGCAGTCGCACTACCCGAACAAGCTAGTTGCTGGCGGCTCATGGGCGGACGGGTACCGGTAACCGGTTGTGTGTGAGTATAGGTATTTAGGCGCGTTGGTTCATTCAGATTTAAGTATGTGAAATATACTGGGCGATAGGGTTTTAAAAAGTAGGCGCGCAGTGGAAGCGCTCGACTCGGTGTTAGGAGGGCGGGGTATCCCCATTATTGTATGCACCTCGGTGCTCAAGGCATGAGTGCCTATTGCCTCGGGGATATGTGTATGATATGATTTATCATACACCGGCCAGTATGATCACGCGTTTTCATAAAACATCACATTTACCGGTATTGTACATCGGACATTTTAATGTCGCACTCGCATTTTTAAGACATGATAATCGCGTCAAAACACGCCGCCAACGCATTTGCACCATTCGCTCCTACCCATTGATGCTCACGCTTTCCTAACATTCGATACGGCGCCATTCGCGCTGTAACTTCTACCAAATAATGTCAGAGCCATATCTTTACTAAATACGGAAGTTTAAGGTGTGCGGTCACATATTCTTCTTACGCGGCCAGGTCGTCACGGCGGGTATGCGTTGTCGGGACATGCAACTACCCACTGACCCACTCACTCGCCCCCGTTGTAAGGAAGACGCCGACACCAACATCCCCGATGCCCGCCGGATTTTTGGCGAAATGACATGTTTGGCATTAAACGTAGGCATCTATGTGGGGATTTTGTAAGTTTTGATGCATCGATGAAGTATCACGATGATTTCTGAGTCTACGCGTGGTGTGTGTTTTGTAGGAGAGTGCCATGGCGGCTCAGAAAAGGCGTATACGCAGCTTGGACGGCGAGTGCTTGGACTGCCTCGCAGAAGAGTTCGACGAGAAAATTGGTCCGAACCGGTCCGGTACCGAGATAGCGCATGCACCCTATGCCTTGGCCCGTTGTTGACCCCCATGGTGGTCATGGAGCGCTTGACGTGGGAGACTTTGTTTCATGCAGCGACCTTTGATGAGCTCGGCCACGACTTCAATATATCAAATGCGTCTCAGGTTGTGAAGTTGGTCGGCTTCCCTCCCGTCTTGTTGAGAAGTTGGATGAAGGACATAGCCACGAGCACGAGGACGGCAAAGTCAGCATGTACTTTTTGGGACGGCGAGTTTCTCTCCGTGCAGTTCTATGACCGTGGGAGCTGCAAGAAGTCCGGCGTCGGTTGCACGGTTCGCGAGTGGATATTTCATACTTGGCACGCGATGGAGCTGTTGGCTGAGATGCATTTAACATGACAAGCAGGTGCGGATGTCGCGCACGGGAACATCATGAGTAGGAATACCACGCTGAAAATATCGTACCGCCTGGCATGGCAACGGAGACGCTGAGAAAACAGCCAAACGGTGTCGTTACGTCGGAGCTTACCTTCAAATTCAGCACTACCAAGGTTGTAGTCACGGTGGATCCTCCTAGAACATGCTGGCCCAAGCTATCATCCGCATATCCCCACTTGGCAGGGGCCGAGGACGCCGATTTGTCAAGGTACCCCCATTTCCCCCCGTGGGACTGCAACTAGCGCGAGTATTCGCAGTTCAAGTTCATGCAGTTTGTTAGAGACGAGCCGGAGATTTATAGCACTTAACTTCAGCTGCCTATCTTGAGCACTTGCAGCGAAGGGCAGCCAATTGGACGTTTCTTGAGCCCACCTTGCGGGCAGGGTGGGGGAAGGTAAAGCATTCGATAGCCTTCCCAATAACAGCTAAACCATATGGGCACCCGCGCCTGACGAAGAGCATGACATTTCGCGACCTATGCTAACCGCCTACGAGTGGTCGATGCATGGGATGTTGCAGACGCTAGGCGCGTGGCACGGCAGAAGAAACTAAAGGAAGAAGAAAAGTACTTGGAGAAGAGAAACGAGCGGCTGCGAGTAATGGTCGTGCCTCATGGGCGGGAGCGTCTTAATCAGAACATGCAATACTCGCCCAACCGGGTCCCCATATTCAACGGCCAAGACAAGGTAGCATTTGTTAAGCATGCCATAAAGTTGTCCGAGGTGCTAGCCCTAGCAACGAACATTTATCACTATGACACATTGATCACAGACTTTTTCGGGGCATTTCGTGCAGCATCTAGCAAACGCCGCCGGCGGTAGGCAATCATATTTAAACATTTATGTTATTGCATTATTTTACTCGCCCTTGGCCTTTTTACTGCACGGGACTCATTAAAGTTGTGGGTGGGGTACTTGGGTTTAATCTATTTTGGGTTTGCTCGTGGGCCTCCCTCTTGGCCTTTGACACGTGGCCATTGCCTGTGACATGCACTCCACTATGCCGCAGCCGTTGCTTGCGTGATGGCTGGGCTCGCATCTTCATCGTCATGTGCACTCGGGTGAGCACCACCTTCGAAACATTTCTCCTTCTTGCTGAACGGTTTCTGGCAAAGAACTTTGTCATCTGATTCATAGCCTCGGCTCCTTGATTACACCACTTCATCAAGCCACCCCATTGTCTCACAAGATTGCCCATGTGACACGCCGTAATATGCATGTAGACAGTCACGTGAGAGTCAGCAGCCACCTCCAAATATGCAGCCATAAACTGGGTGCCCAGATTGTCAAGCTCTTGTGCATGCTCTTCCACAGCCACAGGTTCGGTGTCGTCGCATCCTATCGTGACAGCATCGTTGAAGAGGAAGAACGCCTCCTACAATGCCAATGCCTCCATGTAGACACCTTGTTTCTTCTCGCCACTACCGTGATCTTTGATGGCGATCTTCAGGATAGTACCATAGTTGTCAAGAAGCAGTCGACATGTCTATCCCGGCCAGCTCTCCGCAGAGACGTTCAATTTTTCACACCCTTCTCGGTCTGGAGATAGATATCGTCACTGATAATCAGTGACAAAGTCTCATGGCACCACTGCCTAGCCTGCTTAAGCTGCCCTTCATCACAATTTTCTTGTACGGTATGACGAAAAATTCTGTGGCACAACCCTCAATAGGTTGTGCAAAATATCCGCGATGTAGTACATAACGTTGGGCATGGGCATAAAGGGTTGGCGGCCTCTGCATTGGCCGAAGTGTTGTTGCTGCAATGCCTGGCGCCTACTCGTAGTCATGCCATCCGTCGATGGGGTCTCATTGGCCGCAGTGAAAGCAAAAGCACAATCTCCAAAAAACAAAACGATCAACAAGTTACACACACACACACACACACACACACACACACACACACACACACACACACACACACACACAAGCAAACATGCAAATCTCAATCGAATGACACAGAAACGCACCATGAGGAGGGCAAACATATTCACACTCCAAAACTACGTGCGCCATCGGCGTCATTTTCTGAATCATTCGCAAAGGCAGTCCACCTAAGGGATCCCAAGCTGACTTGGTCCTGAGTAGGTGCTCCTTTTTCGGTTTGCAATAGATGCACGGGTACTTCGACGAGCATCCACACAGCCCTAGTCATCCGTTGAGCAGCTTGAGGTCTCCACCCATACATGATTGCACAGCGTGGTGCCTCCCGTTCACGGTAAGACCTTCAGCGGCCAGTTTATGCATCACCTCTAGAATTCCCGGGCAGCTCCGCATGATGTCCTCGTAGCAATCATCCCGCCAGGCTGTTCTCCACTGAATTGACGAGAAAACTCTCCTATCCCTTCACACCTACCACTGAATTGTCGTTATATACAATTTGTACACGCCATTGTTCACGTAAAATATATTTTCAGTGCAAGGCATCGATTCGTATTTTGACTCTGCATATAGCACCACTAACACGCAAAGAAATCACCTTCAGCACAATAACAATAGTCCCATTTTTCCTCAACAGTAGTCCCCACGTCCCCATTTTTCTAGTGGAGTGTAAGGTTCCGGAAGCATCGGCAATCACTTGTACCCGCAATTCCTCACCATGCTTGATCAGTCCTTCCTTCAGCACCCCCCGTACACCAGTGATAGATCCAATGTTGTTGACACTAAGTATGTGGACGATTGCAACCCTACAGCTTGCAACTCATGCTCTTGGGTTTCCAACATTGTAGGTACGGCAAGCCACTTATACATCTGAGCCCCTCCGGGAGTCCGGGCAACACCAATATAACCATCTCCTCCATGTCCTCATCCCATCTGTGCGTTGTCATGTCAATACGACGTTGATATGCATCATGTGATAGCCTCAGATCGGTGTTGACTTATAACCCATTATCCCCCCCCCCTCGGAGCAGCCGCCACCCACCCCGCCTCGAACACCCGCATCAAAATTCTGGTGACCTCTACCCCTCCCTCACACACCATCAACCGCGCTGAATTAGCAGGCATAGACATAGGCCTTCAACTAGGCCGCACCCACCTCCTTATACAAACATTGCGTGCTCCCTCCGCCTCATACAAGGCTACTTGAACTGCCCATCCGCTTACAGACACGACATCCACCGCGACACGCTCCTTTCCATCACACACACCCTCAAAGCCCGCTGCAACGCAGGTATCCGCACACACCTCGGCAAAATTAAAGCACACAACCACTCACTAGGAAACGACCTCGCAGATACACTAGCTAACCAAGCGGCAGACGGACACCCACCCGACACAACATACACCACAGGTTCAGACGTGTTGATAGGCCACTGAACATGGCCATATATCCTCATCCCACAAACCCTAGGAGAACCCATACCCTACAGATACACAAACCTCAAAACTGACGCTCACACCCACAGCACCAAACACACTAACACACCCCTCTCACAAGCATTCAAACACGGTGCCCTCCTCGCCCGCGCCGCGGAGGACGGCGCCGACTTCACCTTCCAAAAAAACACACACAACACTCACGAACATCAAATTCACCCACACACAAGAATTCATGTGGGGAGCCCACAACACCCGCCTCCTCACACACAACCCCACCCTGCGCTGCCCCATGTGCGGCCAATTCACTAGCAAAGGATACATCGCCGGTAACTGCCCCACCATGTCTTGGCTAAGACAAGACCGCCACAACTGCGCGCTACAACTACTCCTCTCCCTACTGGAACGCCACAACGGCGGCCGATGGGAGACCATCACTGCACACTTCGGTAACAAACCCATCAAATCATTCGCATCCCCCACACCCACCCACACCCCTCTTGATTGTCACCCCCCTCACCCCACCCACGTGCCTACCCGCCTTGTTGCTGCTAACGAAGGTCTCTCGCCCGACTCCCTAACCTCGTGCCCCGCCATCCTACTCCCTGAGATTCTCCCCCCCGCGCTACGACCCCCGGCGCACAAACCCGACTTTATCCGCCTCCTCGAACCTCGATTCGTCGGTCACACAAACGGTCGCCGCCGATACTCATCAATTAAAAAGATTCAAATAGAGGAGGGGAAGTACTGTACGGACCACAACCGCTCCCAAACAGCCCAATTGATTCGTGCCAAATACACACCCCTCGCAAATGCCATCCGCAGCCACTGGCCACGTACCGAAGTCGACATCCTCTCCATCGTCATGAGCCGCACGGGCACACCGCACTCATCCACCAGCACAAGTCTCACCTCTCTCCTCACCCTCCGCACCGACCCTCCTGGCAAACTCATCTCCAAAGCACGACTCGACTCGTCTCGCATCCTTGCACAGCTCCACACGCACACTGTTCAATGGCTACATCATCTCCTACTTGTATTCCGCATCAAATCCCGCACGACATCTCACCGCGCCTCCGCACACTGCACCTTCGCACGCCCCTGATTGCACGCCGTCATCACCTCGCATCGCACACTCCCCGGGGGGGAGTAAAACCCCCGAACACCCTTGGAGAGGTTGGATTTATTTGGTTAACGGTCTAGCTCTGACTTGTGAGTTTCCTATATGGCATAGTTAGGAGGGCCCAGAGACAGCAACCGGCGCATACGGTAATTGATGTAAACCGGCGCATACGGTACATGTTACAAACAATTTCAATTTCAATTTCAATTCTCCCCCCCCCCCAGTTTTCTGATCGCATGCAACGCACGTTCCTCGGCTGCTTTGAACACATGCTTAAATTGCTTAGATTGCAAAATAGCACTAAGGAGCTATGGGTAGGTCGCTAGCAAGGCAGCCAAAATAAAGCGGGGTGTGCTTGCTCTTCGAACATCACATGGCTGTCCAACTAGGTCCCCCGCCTCACGAAACTGCTCGTCGCGTCGGTGCTCTCTATCCCCACTGCGATCAACCGCCTACTCCTCGCCGTCCCAACCGAACACACGTTGCCAATTGTCGTCGTTATCGATAACCCGAGTCAACCAATTCTCTAACTGATCAGCTTTGCGTCCGATGTACCTTTGCATTATCGCTCGTGAAGCGGTATCTCGAAACTTGTACGACAGTCCGCTGAGTCATTTTTTGCTGATGATGCGACCGGCGGTGAGGCTCTGCCTCGGCGTCGTCGCTACAACCGCTGTCCTCCACGTCGCTGCTACTCCCACTGTTGTTGGCCGTATCTGCCGCTGCGTCTCCTCGGTCGGCGTCATGCTTCACCATAATTAGCGTTTCAGCCGCGCTACTTCCTGCTGAATCTTTTTGCGCTTGATCTCTCCCTCGACAACTCGCCTTTCCAGTTCCGATTCTTGCGAGCGCATGTCTTTGTCACCGTCCTTATAGTTGTCAACCTTCGCCCTCCAGTATCTCTCCGCCTCATTCGACCTAACTTCCTTTCGGCGGAGCTCGCGAATGCGTGACTCTATATTTTGCACGGTTGTTGTTTCTCGGATTCTCGCACGGGGAGTGTCGGCGCGGGATGGCGAGTCGTTAATATTAACATTGTCGACGATGCCGCCGCCGCCTCGTATGTGCCCCACTCCGACACTCGGGCGGCTATATGCAGCTGAGACTTCCGCAGCCGTGGCTTGCTCCCTCGCCCGCCTTCTCATTACCGCTCGATGCTTCTTAGACTGAAAAGGCATATTGCTTGCGGGTTCCGGCGTGCTCTTGCGGTGAAATGGTATGTTTCACCGCTAGTTAGTCGCCGAATCCTGCAAAATATAGTAACCATCGCTAGCCCCAATTAGCCGCATGTCAAGCACCACATGCGACCATTGCGACCACCACGAGGGCGCACACAGTCCGTACGGCCTAAGCAAGACCTAAATTATACGTGGTGGGGGTTGTGGGCCGTTCGGAGGTTTCGAAAACACGCAGCGTTCAATGTGGAACAACGCGCGCGTTAGTTAAAATATCTAAAAAAGGGCCCTTTTCTGCGCTGTGAATCAGTACCTTTTCTGTTAAAAACCGCTATGGACAGTCAGTGAATATCTAAAGAAGCGGCAGACACGCCTAAGCTCAATCTCGTATACACAACCGACTTCGGCTACAAAGAGAGTGACCATCCCTATCCTATGGTATGGTACACCACGCCCGCTCATCAATAGAGGCGGAACGTTTTATGGATAGAGGGCGCGCGGCAATGGGGCGTGTTTATTTTGTGCGGACCCGCTTCATGTTGCCAAGAGCGACCATGTCTAGTCGCATTTGGTGCTCGAAGCAATCGCGGATTTCGCGGAAGCCAGGCATACAGAGGGGAATCCCACACTCCACGCAGTAAAAATGTGTCCAGTGCAAGACACCGTCGTCGCGGTAGCTGCGGAGGCAGCGAGCTTGCTTGCTTTGGCCCTTTTCAGAGCGGCCAAAGTTACCCTGGGCGTGGACGCGCTCTTCTTGGAGGATCCGTTTCGGTTCGGCCAAAGGTGCGGATATTGTCCTTCCCCGACGTTGGGCCGGCACAATGTGATCTTGTAGCCCGTTGTAGACCAACTTCTTACTTAGAATCTCAGCGAAGTCCTTGATAGTTAGGGCTGAGTAGGGGTGGGAATCGGAGACATGAAGCTCGACTAGTTTCCAACAGTCGGTAAAGCAAATGCTGGCCAAGGTAGTCCCTAGTCAGAACTAGTAGTCTTGGGAAAGCCAATCCTCTTCCATTGCGAGGTCATTTTATCGTTACGTGTTGTGGTTGTCGACTCAAGGAGTCCGCTAGAAATACGTGGAAACGACATGGGAGGGAAGGATAGCACGGGTAGCGACCTTACCGCTTTCGCCCGCCCAACGTTGGATGAAGGGGTCTCCGTCGGCCATATCGCCATCGCCGACGGTGGAAATAAAAAGCAAGACTTTGCGTCGACTGTATTTGTAGCCAATTGCTACTAGTTGAACACCGTCCACTGTACTAGTGAGGTGAACTCTATTCCTTGCAAGGGAAAGGGATTCTTGAAGGCAAGCCTTAAGAAAGAGGCCGTGCGCGGTCTTCACAACACCGGTAAAGTGGTGCGTCACTTTGCCAAGGGCAACAACGGCATGCATGTGCAACGTTGGAGGTAAGTGTCCATCCCACATAGAATAAAAAACAGATATGGTGACATTGTACTATCTAAGTTTTTCCACCTTTAAGAGAACCAAACCAATCATCTCCCAATAGAGTCATGCCTTCAACGCTTGCATCCTCCGCCATTCGTTGCACAAACGGTGCAAACACACCAGGTTAGGCTGCATACATTATTTTGTCGCGCATAGCATCCTTCCCCTCTTGCACTTCCATGTAGACCATCGGACCCGTTGCACATAGTCTTTTGTTCTGCCCTTAACAACTTCGGCTTGCTGTGAGTGAAGTTGATGTTGGATAACCCGTCTAGCTTGTCCTAGCGGGGCAAATAGGCATACATGCTTTCATCCATTTTTCATAGACCCCTTGATGTAGAACCTCCCTCCTGTTGGATTTGAAGTCATCTACACCATTCCGGAACGATGCCCACGGGTCTAGACCAATTGTGTATGTCGCTCCCTGGCAATACAAAATTAGAGAACAAAAAACCTTAAACTGTGGAACACCATGTACTTTTGGAATTGTAGTTGGTCTCTTATTCCATATAGAATATTGCTATTCTCCCAAGCATCCCCACTCCTTTTGCTATGGACGGTTTCTGCTACCATCAAACCCCATAACCTTGCATGCTCTTTAGGGCTGACCTGCCCAAAGTCTACCCTCTTGCTCAAGCACGCCTTGCTTAATTTTTGTAGGTCGGCGTGCATGTCTCCGGGGTAAAGCCGGACTCACAACTTCAAGACCTTTACTCGTCCGTCCGTCACATGTAGACCTTCCTTTAGCCCATGCCCTTCCATCTAACCCGCACGCACCGGAGCTGTATCTGCATATGGGTCGTGCTCAGCGGCGACATCATGCTTAAAAGCCGTCCACGTCACTATCATTCTTGGCTGATGTACTGTGACAATAACGTCATGCACAAGTTGAGTCCATGCGATGTCCTCGATGCTTTGGGAGTCCTCGACGGTATCGTCGGGGAAAAAGCGATCGCCCTCGTCGTCGGATGAGTCTCCCTCCATGTCGAGGCCGTCACTTGTGTGAAAAGGAACACCTCTCGCGTAAGTAGGCGGCGATATGCTAGTTGGGCCGGAGACGGCGGAGGACTCCCACCCCGTTGGATTTATCGGAGCTGTGGGTTCGATAGTCGGCGTACCAGTATTACTCCCTACCGACCTTGTAATAATTGATACTAGCAACGCCATGTCCGTAAATGCACCGGAAATTTGCACTGCTGGTCGGAGGGGGTGAAAGGGCATTCGCATTGCAACGCGTTGTGCGCTGCTGAATTTTATTGTGGTTGGAGGGGTAAAACGGTCGGCGTTGTCGGACTCGACGCGTAAGGCGTGTGTATACTCGTGCTTCGGCGGCATTCCATCCCAATTTACCACCGACAAACCTTCGCGGATAGACTCGCCGACTGTCCCATAGGTTTGGTCGCGTTATTGTCGTCTTGCACCATCTTTTAGTGGTTGAAGGGGCCTCTGCGGGCGGAGACACGCGCTCCTATCCTTACGATCTTCCTCATGGTGGTGGTGGTGAATCGCCGACATGCGGTCTCGGCAGATCGCGCGTTTGAACCGCTTCCGCCCCACCACAGATTATGATTGAATGGAGTTAAGAAGAAGATAGCCTCGCATGCTCCCCCCTAAAATTTGACAAAGTACTGACATTTCCTCGCGTTGGGCTGATCTGTTTTTACGAGACTCTGGTGTATGATTAGTCATACAAATGTAATACTTGTCATACAAATATCCCCAAGGCACTATTCCCGGTCCTTACTTACGGGTGTGAAGTATGAGGGTGGGTTCGACTAACGGCGTCAATAGATTACCAACTATATCAAATCAATGTTTGAGGCGCTTAGTTGGGGTGGGTGCAAAGTCCCCTAGGGTGGCCACAACGCCACTACTACGGGAGCTAGGAATAGCGCCCATAGAAGCAACGGCGATAGCCGCTAGGACTACGGCGTTCCATAAAGTGCCCACCCTTAATGCATGCATAAGCGATCTCGCGGGCCAACATAATCATATGCACCCAAAGACTTGGACGTCTGTGACCGTGCGGTGGTTGGATCGTTCTGCAAGGGCAAGCGTTGAATTAGCCCAAAACGCACGCGTCCCAGCCGCCTAGAAGTCTTTGCAACCACGCGTTGCCTCTAACCTAGTTAAAGCAACAGTATGGGGTCGATTCGAGACATCATCGTCGGCATGTACAAGTGCGTGGAGTATTTATTCCCATGCTCTATATGCTGGGAACCCATTGCCACAATACGGCACGGGCATTCCCGCGGGGGGCGTTGCAGGGTTACACATTATGATTCAATTTCGTAGGCGTGTATTCCCCACAGCCCGTCGTCTACCTCGCATTCATGCTATGCCTAAACGTTTTCTCCATCATTGTCGTGCATGCGGCGGGGATGTGGATACAGATATAAAACATATCATGCTTGAATACCCACGTTGAGAGTGCCACCGTCGTAATTTTGGGACACTAGCCCAAGAGTTTGATGATTTTGTACGTCAGTTCGCTACCTTCCCCGATGATATAAATATCTTGCTCTTAGGCGGTGCCCCCCCTTCCCTTCATGGCGCCATTCACTTTACCGGAAATGGGAGGTTTTTTTAGTTAAGGCGCCAAGCCCTCCTTTATATTGCTTTCTTTGTAGTTCATGTATCGCACTCCCGAAATGTTTTGCTCCGTGAGATGGGCCTTGTTCTTTCTCGCATTACTCGAATATGGGCCGACGCCCGGAAGGGTAGGGCAGACCTTTCTTGGTCAGTGCCGGGAATGCATTTATTTTTGTTTGCATGTTGTTGGAGTGTTTTTAGTTGGTGAATCGCCAACACTAGCCTCGTGTGGGGTTAGCGCAGTACGGTACGGTTATCGTACAATGGTGCGTAATTCACTCACACGAGCGTCGCCTAGCTGGGAGCATGATTGATGATGAGTTTGATGTTTGTTTCGAACTTCTGATCACAGTCGTGCTGCCTTGCAAAACGCCGCATGCAGAGGGTGCCGGTGCGGATTTACCTGCCAATCCCATATTCCGGGCCCGGGGCGCAAGAAAAATTGTTCCGGTTCACCCGGTTGCAAGGTACGGGTACGGGTATCGCAGCAAAGAATATATGTTATTTTTTATTTTTTTCTGTGCCCCAGGGATATGGGATTGGCAGGTAAACCCGCACCGGCACCCTCTGCATGCGGCGTTTTGCAAGGCAGCAAGACTGTGATCAGAAGTTCGAAACAAACCTCAAACTCATCATCAATCATGCTCCCAGCTAGGCGACGCTCGTGTGAGTGAATTACGCACCATTGTACGAGAACCGTACCGTACTGCGCTAACCCCACATGAGGCAAGTGTTGGAGTTTCACCAACTAAAAACATTTCAATAACATGCAAACAAAAATAAATGCATTCCCGGCACTGACCAAGAAAGGTCTGCCCTACCCGTCCGGGCGTCGACCCATATTCGAGTAATGCGAGAAAGAGCAAGGCCCATCTCACGGAGCAAAACATTTCGGGAGTGCGATACATGAACTACAAAGAAAGCAATATAAAGGAGGGCTTGGCGCCTTAACTAAAAAAACCTCCCATTTCCGGTAAAGTGAATGGCGCCATGAAGGGAAGGGGGGGCACCGCCTAAGAGCAAGATATTTATATCATCGGGTAGCGAATTGACGTACAAAATCATCAAACTCTTGGGCTAGTGTCCCAAAATTACGACGGTGGCACTCTCAACGTGGGTATTCAAGCATGATATGTTCTATATATTTATCCACATCCCCGCCGCATGCGTGACAATGATGGAGAAAACGTTCATGCATAGTATGGATGCGAGGTAGACGACGGGCTATGGGAAATACACGCATACGAAATTGAATCATAATGTGTAACCCTGCAACGCCCCCCGCGGGAATGCCCGCGTGCCGTATTGTGGCAATGGGTTTCCAACATATAAAGCATGGGAATAAATACTCCACGCACTTGTACATGCCGACGATGATGTCTATACCGTTGCTTTAACTAGGTTAGAGGCAACGCGTGGTTCCAAAGACCTCCAGACGGGTGGGACGCGTGCGTTTTGGGCTAATTCAACGCTTGCCCTTGCAAAACGATCCAACCACCGCACGGTCACAGACGTCCAAGTCTTTGGGTGCATACGACTAGGTTGGCCCGCGAGATCGATTATGCATGTATTAAGGGTGGGCGATTTAAGGGACGCCGTAGTCCTAGCCGCTATTGCCGTTGCTTCTATGGGCGTTATTCCTAGCTCCCGTAGTAGGGGACTTTGCACCCACCCCAACTAGGCGCCTCAAACATTGATTTGATATAGTTTGTAATCTATTGACGCCGTTAGTCGAATCCACCCTCCATACTTCACACCCGTAAGTAAGGACCGGCAATATGCATGTCTTAAGCACCGAGATGCGCACATTAGCGGGGATATCCCGCCCTCCTAACACCGAATCGAGCGCTTCAACGGCGAGGTTACTTTTTTAACCCTATCGCCCACGATATTTCGCATATTCAAATCCGAATTTATCAACGTGCCTAAATACATGTAATGAGATACAATCGCTATCCGTCCTCCCCCGAGCCGCCAACAGTCAACTTGTTCGCGTAGTGCGACTACATCGGAGTGGCGGCCTAGCGCCATTACCCCGCTTTTTTTAACTCCGGATCCCATATAGTGGTCCTCCGCCCATTGGGAAAAGTGGGCGAACATGGCATGCAAATTATCGATCGACGGCGCAAGGCCCACGGTGTCGTCGGCGAATAATTGGCCCGGCACCACCGCGCGTCGCGCGACATCGTTGACCAGCCGTCGCGACTGCAAGTAGTGGGTGTCCATAACTACATAAATGTTCTGTGTGGTACGTTTGAACTTTTTTATTTTTAACGCACAACAACTCCTTCGCTCCTTCTACCTACGAGACCATGTACGATGTACTACAAATAGAAACCGCGGAGAATCTGTGAGATTCTGTGGCTTCTTCTTCAATACCATTTGTACCGACTACCGCTCACAGGCTTTCGACCGTCCGTACCGACCGCTCACGGCAATTGACCTTCGCACGACTACCGAGCAGACGCCTCTGACCTGTTGCTGCGCAATGACGGAACCACCGGCTCCACCCATGTGGGTAGCTTTGCGTGGGAAAATCAAGAAATTAGTTGCTAAAGCTGTGCCCCTTGCTCGATGTGTCGTTACTATGGCGTGGCCGAGCGAGGAGATGGCGGAGGATTTAGCCCGGTACGTGGACGCTTACAACGAGGAGCCGGACATGGTAGCGCCGTTTCCAGAATGGAACATGTCATACGGCTCGAGCGAGTGGAAAAACAAGCAAACTACCAAATTTTCAGGGGAT
Source organism: Tetraselmis chui (assembly GCA_026401115.1). Lineage (NCBI taxonomy): Eukaryota > Viridiplantae > Chlorophyta > Chlorodendrophyceae > Chlorodendrales > Chlorodendraceae > Tetraselmis > Tetraselmis chui. Next base: position 45,279 of record JAPMLY010000566.1, read on the forward strand.
GTCACGACTAGAGTGAGGAGCTGGCAATTCAACTTGATGAGGTATGTTTGCTACGCTGACGACATGGGTTTACTGGGCGTAATTACCTACGCTTGCTCTCGCGTTTCTATTCCCCGCACGCTCTAGCGACTGCTTGTGGCACATCGGACCGTTTCTGTCTTTGACGTCCTGCAACTCATATAGTCTGTCCGACTGCATTGTCAGGGAAGTTGGAAGACTCGCTAGCTTCCAGAATTTTTCGCACGGGAAGAATCTAGGACTGAAGAATGCCGTGTAAGTTTCCCGCGCATAATTGTCATCATCGAGCACGTAATCTCATTTTAAGATTGAGTGCCGCCGCAATATGTTTTTCGTCTCTGTCATTCACCCGCGCTGTCTTCCCTATTAGGTTTTTGCCTTACCCTGAAGAGTGCCCGCATGAGCATGAGGGCGCGATAGCGTTGATGCTTCCTCATGTGACCGTGTACCCTTAACGCTTAACGGGCTGTATTTTGTACCCTTAACGGTTGCCTAGAGTCAAGCATGTCAATGCAACATGGCATCACCTCGCACCCCAATCCTTCTATCCCGTCAAATATATCATTAATAGATATGTTAGAGAATTGGGGGTGCTTGGCACCCTTGCCTGATCTGCGCTCCATTGGGATGGGGACGGATAATATGCCGGGGCCCTCTCCAGTCTTTACTTGGACAATGCTATCCCAATATAGAGCTTAAAGGAAAAATGGCATATGTCGCGTAATATCATTAGCTTCTAATTCAGAAAATAGAAGTTCATGAGGGATAGCATCGTATGCCTTCCGTACGTGTATAAACCCCGCATACGTGGGTAACCCCAACGCCTATCGGCGGCCCGCGATATCAAATATGCTCGCGACTTGGACTCCTCCCCCGGCATAAATCCTCCTTGCCACCGGCGGATTATCTTATTCGTTTGGCATACATCTTGAAGACGTTGGGTCACGACCGTCATAAGTAGTTCAATAAGAGCCCCCATTATGGACATGCCCCTATAATTATACATGACGTTCACGTCCCCTTTCTTTAGTATTGACACGACTGCGGAGCTACACCATTGCTTAGGGGCATATTTCATAGTCTCATTTATCTACTTCCATAGGGATTTGCAAAAAGGCCTATCAGGTGAGGGGCGTATATATATCGCCGATTTTAAGGTCTTCGCGGTTATGCCATCCCCACCCCTGGAGCTTTCTTATCATTATTATATTAATAAATCAAAAGATTCTTACAAGAAAAAGCAGTGGAGGCCACCCGGGTTGTATATTCCGTAGGAAACCCCGCCTGCGGCGGGGTCGAAAACCCCCACGGCGAAAACCCCCACGTCGAAATTTTTTCTGAATTACAAATCGTATTGAGGCGTTTTAGCGTTAGCCGAGCTACTTTTTTCTTTTCATTGATTTAACTTGTTTTATATGAGTATTATCTTGTATTATAATATTGTTGTCTCATACAATGATATTTTCTCCCTAATTTATTCGCTAAAAATTATTTATTTCCACTGCTTTCTCTTGTAAGGAACATTTCGATATTGATATACAAGGGAAGAGTCTTTGCTATAGCAGTATTTGTGATCATATGTCGCTACATATGATAATTAAACCCCAAGCTCCGAATAGATATAATAATATCGTAATGATTAATTTTATAATTGAATGTATTATTGTTGTATCAAAGAAAAACTGTTTAGTAGATAATAATTGTATTCAGGCTGTCTACCTCACTTCCTGTGGTTTTTGCCGTAAACTACGTTGTACGTGCGCGCGAGCGTGTGTGTGTGTGTGTGTGTTTATGAGCACGCATGAGTGCAAATTGACTGCTCTTCGCTGATCTCGGACTCTAAGAGAGCGTTACACTCATCTCGCGCTGCCTAATATTTACAGCTGGTACTCAAGATGTTGTCTTCCTGACTGAATGATGGCTTGCCGGTCGCTAGAGAAAGGTTGGACATCATACTGCAAAATCTATACTTAACGGTTGTCTTTGCTGTTGGACTGCACTTCGCCGATTTTCCCCCCTTATAGAGTGGCGAAATGGGGTGTTGGACTGCGCAGTTGAGCCCGGGGCAGCTTAACGGTAGAAATGTCGTTTCTGCAGTCCAAACCCCCGTTTTCGGGGGTCCAAAAGGGGGTCCAAGGGGGTCCAAGGGGGGAATCCAGGGGGTTCAAAACAAGATAACACCTGGTGCTTATCGTGCCTAATTCGTGAAGAGTTGTACAGGTAGCGATTATCGCTACATATATCCGCTGAAAACTGTATGTTTGTCGCGCGCTCCGCCAGTTATGATGTGACGTCAAATACTTGCTGCTGATATGATGACGATCGCTACGGATCCAATATCATGTGTACGGGACAGTAACTCTAGCGGTTACTGTTACCGTTAATATCGGCGCGTCTCACCTGCAGGGCAACCACCTTGCCCAAACAGTTAGACGCAGCCAACGACCAACGACTTCCCCAACGGTCAGCTCTAGCTAGCCCGTGCCTTATAAGCCGTAGCTAGCCACGAGCCTAGGCACTCTCTGCTTTCGCGCTCAGCCAATCTAGGCTTCGCGCGAATGCAGTCTCGACTCTAGTAGTCGAGCAGGGTGTCAGTTTTACCTTTTCGTCCCATGCGCACTCGAGCGTCACGCGACACTTCCCCTCGTTCAGCTACGCAGTTCCCCAATATGCAGCCTGAGCAGTCTACGTCCGCCGCAGCGGCCGACCCTCACGCTACTACACTCGAACAACGCACAGCCGAGCAGATTCGTACGGCAGTTTTGGCATCGGAGCAACGGATTACTGAGCAGTTTTTGGCGGCTAACGCTGCCTTACTCGCTCAGCTCCGGCCGACGACAGCCACACCTGCTACTACTTATCAACAGCAGTCCATTCCCACCGACGCGACCACAGCGACGGAGGGTGGTAAGGAGGCCCCCGAGCCACCTATCGACCTGCTCGACGACGAACCCGACCCCTCCGCGGCCGAGTTTGTCGACTTCACCTACTACGGCGAAGTCATCCCGGCCGGCCTCGAACGTCCCCCCCGCGACGTCGAGGAGCCACGTCTGTGGACTCTCACGGACGACACCGCCCGTGCCCTAAGCGACAAACGCACCCAAGCGGCATACGACGAGTACCTACACATCGGGTGCTATGCCTTCTTCGACAGTTGCGCCAACGCGGCAATTGGCGAGGCTTTGGACACGTTGTCGCACGGCCCACCTCTACCTACGGAGCAGGCGGCAGCGATTGCCCTCATCCGAGCGGGCCATCGCACCCACACAGCGACGGAGGAGGCCGCCCGTACTCGATTGGGCTTCCTCCGCCTCACCAAGGGCGGACAAACGAGCACGGATGCGGACCGCGTGTTCGCCGAATTGGCACACGAACGCTTCTGCCGACCGCGTCCTACCGCGGTCTCCGGCACATTGGACGCGCTACGCCAAGCTTTCGTCGACCGCACGCTTGAAGTCAGCTTACACGCTGCCAGCAAGGCCGCCGCCGGCGCCGCTTTCGCGAAGGTCACACCGGACAAGCCCAACGGCCCCGACGCTCGGAGCCGCAAAGCCGCCGCCGACAAACGCAAGGCCGCCGCAGCAGCAGCAGCCGCGGCACGAGCAACCCTCCCACCCAAGCCGACCGACTCGGCTAAAACCCCAAGCAAGAAATGATGGTGTAGCCCGCCGCGCCGATTCCTGCTCCCCGACATCTTCCTTCATGCGCCACCGCGTACGTCGAAAATGGCGGGAGTGGGAGCGCATCGGCGCGAGCGGCCAAGTCCTAAGTTGGATCCGCCACGGCGTACGTGTGAAGTTCAAGCACGGCCTACGTCCCAAGCCGTTCAACCATGGCATCTCCATGCTAGACGCCACACCCGACCAACTCGAGTTTCTCAACTCGGAACTACCACGCTTCGAGGCTTGCGGCGCGTGGGAGCGCTCTACGAACCCACGCTACGTCTCCCGGATGTTCTTGGTTCCAAAACCCGGATGCAATCAATGGCGCTTGATTATCGACCTTCGCGAACTCAACCGCTACTGCTCGACGTTCAACATGACTTGCGAGACCCTCAAGCACCTCCGCCATCTATCTCGACCGGGGGACTACTTCGTCTCACTCGACCTCGCCGATGGGTACTACACCCTTGGCATCCGGGAGGAAGACCGGGATTACTTCACGGTCAACTACCGCGGCACCTTATGGCGCCTCGCGTGCCTCCCCATGGGGTGGTCGGGCTCCGCCTACTACTTTTGCAAACTCACGCAAGTGTTTACGAACCACCTACGCCGCCCACCACCTCCCACGCCCGCAGCTACACCGGCCGGCCCACGCCGCCCGTCCAAGCGCTTCCTCCGAAACGCGCGATGGCGAGGAACTCGACTACTCCCCTACATGGACGACTTCCTCTTCTTGGCGGACTCCTACGACGAGGCACTCTTACTTCGGCAGCGCGTCCAAGCCCTGCTCGACAGCCTCGGCCTACAGCGCAACCCCAAGAAAGGTGTGTGGACGCCAACGCAAGTCGGCGACCACTTGGGCCTCACGGTGGATTTACACCGCGGCGAGTTTCGCGCCCCACTCGCAAAACTGCACCACCTCGCACAACACGCTTCGTCCTTGCTCGGACGGGCAGCGTCCAACGCACGATGGCTACCCACACGCCAACTCGCAGCCTTCGCGGGAAAAGCGCAATTTCTCTACCTCGCCATCGCGCCCGCCCGATTCTTTTTGCGCGAGCTCCACAACGTTTTGGCTACCCGTACCGGTTGGGGGGGACGCGTGCGCCTCACCCACCAACTCCGGCGCGACCTCGAGTGGTGGCGCACGGTACCCTCCCAACACAACGGCCGGTCGATCTACAAGCCCATCGAGACCGCCTATTTGCACGCGGACTCGAGCGACTACGGATGGGGGGCCGTCCTCAACGAGGACGCCAATTACCAAGCCCGCGGGTTTTGGAGCGCCACCGACCGCCTCCAACACATTACGTGGAAGGAGCTTCGGGCAGTCCGGCACGCGGTCGAAACCTTTCTCCCGCAACTCCGAGGACGACAAGTCCTCCTCCACGAGGACAACACTGCCGTGGTCGCCGTCCTAACCAAGCTAACTTCCCGGTCGCCCGTCATGATGACCGAGCTACGGCGTTTGTGGTTCCTACTCGACACCAACGACATCCACATCCGCCCACGCTACATCCGGTCGGCCGCCAACGTCTGGGCCGACACGCTCAGCCGCGAACTGGACTCCGAGGACTGGCAGCTAAACCCTCAACTCTTCAACCACCTCCAGCGTCGGTGGGGCCCGCATACAATCGACCGGTTCGCGTCTATGCTCAACACGCAGCTGCCACGCTTCAACGCCCGCTGGCGCGACCCCTTGTGCGAGGACATCGACTGCCTACACCTCCCCGACTCGGCGTGGAGACGCGAGAACAACTACTGCAACCCCCCTTGGTCGGCCCTACCCGCACTCGCCGCGAAACTCGAACAAGCTCAAGCCGAGGCAACAGTCATCGCCCCCTACTGGCGAAACAAAACATGGTACCACGCGTTCGCCCGCTTGGCCACCGAGACCGTGCACTTCCCAGCGTCCCGCGACCTGTTCTTCCCCGGCAGGCTAGGCAGGCAAGAAGGGGTCGGACCTCCCGCTTGGAGCATCGTGGCCTTTCGGCTAGCACCCCCGCTTGGCTCTACACCCGACGCGGTGCGATTGGCCGAGCGATACGCCCGGACCGATTAAATGCGCCTGTACAGGACGTCCGCCCTCTGCGTACAGGACCCCCGCGCTACGAATTACGCCTCGAAGCAGCACAGTCGCCCTGGTCCTCCGAATTGGCTGAAACTTTTCAAGACCTCCTAGGATCAGATAAGCTCGGGGTTACAGCGGTTGCCCTACTCAGCAACTCGCTAGCGCCCTCGACGTACCTGAGCTACCAGAGCGCAATTCGACAGTTTTTTATTTTTTGTGCAGAAGAAAATATCGCCCCGCTACAGGCCACGCCGGCCACAATGGTCCGCTACACGGCCTGGCTAGCCCTCTTGGGAACGGTCGCTGCCAGCTCGCTGCAGCCTTACTTCAGCGCAATTAACAAGTACTTCCGCGACCACCGGCGCCAACCTATCGCCGTGGGCGAACTCCTAGCGGACGCCCGCCGTGGACTCGACATGCTACAGCGCCGCCTGGTACCTACCACCGCTCGCCTCCCGCTACCCGCACAAGTCGCCCTAGACATCCTGCACTACGCCCACACCCTCCACGACACTTTCGCGTGGACCCCTGCTGCCTTCCCCCAGATGCAACGCTTCAGGGCCTGTTTAGCGGTGTGTGTCAATTACACGTTTTTCTGCCGCGCCGAAACCGGCGCCCGCTGCCAGACCGGCGACCTCGTGGTCGACAAGCCTTCGCAGCAAATCTGCCTCTACGTGCGGAAGTCTAAGGGGGACCAACGCCGCGACGCCAGCGATAAACTGGTCATCGCTATCCCTGTAGCCGCTAACCCCGTCCTGGCGAACCTGATAGACTACTACACGGAACAACGCGCTATTTTCTGCACTAAATTCTACAACAGCCACCCCCGCTCGCCTTCTGGAGTTTCTCACCTTCAGAGCCCTCCGCCGATTGGGGTGCCGCGTCCACCATCTCCACCTGGCTCTCCCTCGCCCTTCTCTCAGTCACCTCGGCCGCGCCCGCCGGCTTTAAATGGACATCGCACAGCCTACGGAAAGGCGCGGCGTCCGCTGCCAGCTGCATCGGCGCACCCCTCCCCGTAATCAAATTTATGGGTGGCTGGGCCAAGAACAGCTCGGTGACCGAAGGAAAATATATTGACCCCACCATGACCCCAACACCTGCTGCTTGGCGGTTCTTCGGCTGGCTCACTCCGTCCCCCCCGCAACACTAATTCTGGCTGTGCAAGCCTTTGGCTTTAGGTTACTGGCAAAACGTGCCCTAGGGTAAATGGTCAGATTGATTTGAATCTAGAGGTTTGCATATCCAATATCATGTGTACGGGACAGTAACTCTAGCGGTTACTGTTACCGTTAATATCGGCGCGTCTCACCTGCAGGGCAACCACCTTGCCCAAACAGTTAGACGCAGCCAACGACCAACGACTTCCCCAACGGTCAGCTCTAGCTAGCCCGTGCCTTATAAGCCGTAGCTAGCCACGAGCCTAGGCACTCTCTGCTTTCGCGCTCAGCCAATCTAGGCTTCGCGCGAACCCACCCACCCATACAAGTCGAATCAGCGCCCAGAGTTGTCGCGCTGGATGGTATTTGTCTCTAACTCGATAGCCGAGCGACCCAACACCGTCCCATCACAGTCAATCGCGGCTCATAATGGCAGCGACGGCGGCCCTCCTTTCCGTCGCGAAGCGTACCGTCCGGCGTTTTGCGGATTCTGCGGGAGTAACATCAAGTTATTGGCCCGGTACTACTGGCAGGGTTTCGTTTCATGGCCAGAGGCATGTGAGTGCTGTTGCGGGGAGAGTCGGGGCGGCCGAATTACGGGAGCTGATGCTGGCGGCGCACGATCCGACGCCCGAGTCGCGCGCAGAACTACTCCGCCGAATACAGACGAGCCTCGACATCCTTGAGAAACCGCAGGGCCCAGGCGCGACGCTGCTGGAGCTGCGCCACTCCGAGCGGGACGCCCCGTTAGCAGTACTCACCCGGCAGGTTCGCCGTCAGTCGCTGACATGTCTTGCGCCTGAATTCACATTTTCCTGGGTGACACACTCACGGACCTACTCCATCACTATATCACTCAATCGCTGTCTCACCCACTTACCCACTCACACACTCACACACACACACACACACACACACACACACACACACACACACACACACACACACACACACACACACACACACACACACACACACACACACACACACATACACACTCACACACACACACTCACACAAATACACTCACACACACAAACACACACACAGACACACACAGACACAGACACACACACACACACACACACACTCACACGCGCGCGCGCACACACACACGCACACACTTCTCCCACACACAATGCATGCAGGCACGCAGTAAATCACACACACAGCCACTCACGAATGAACATACACAAGCGCATACACACTCGCACACATTCGTGTTCTCACTGACTGACTGGCCCATTCACGTACACACACGTAGCCCGCCAGTTGATCATACACGGACTAACTGATTTACACACTCCATCTTTCATGCAGAATAACGAAGTTGCTCATGTTTTCCCGCACTCACTCAATCACTCGCTTACTGACTTGTTTACTCACGTCATTTCTTGCGCACAATCACTCGCTCCCCCACCCCAACACACACACCCACACACACACACACATTTTCAAACACACACACACACACACACACACACAATCAGCCAGTAGTCATAACATCACTCGCTCCCAAGTATTTTACAGACACATTTATCAGTCACACGTACATACACACACACACACACACACACACACACACACACACACACACACACACACACACACACACACACACACAGTAATTGTCTCGCACTTGCTTTCTCATCCACTTACACACACCGCTCCCTTGCCAATCATTTATTCCCCCCCCCCTCTTCCCAGTCATCACTCAATGAGCTACACGCCCATGCCCTCATTAAATCGCCTGCATATACACTTCTACGCGCGCGCACACACACACACACACACGCACACACACAGGGATGTTCATTCACAAACACTCTCCCACGCCCTCACTTCTTCACGTACAATTATACATACATACGCACGCACACACACAAACAAATCCAGTAATTCCCTTTTTCACGCACTAGTCGCTGAAACTCTTTCTTGCTGACGCACACTCACTCATATGCGCACCCACCTTCAGAAGTAGTAATGGTCTAGCACTTGCGCACGCATGCACTCACCTACCCACACCATCATTCTCTTTACGCACCAACACCTTCCTACCCACAGACACAATCACCAAGAACCCCCCCCCCCTCCCAAGCACAGTATTAGTTTAGCCCTTAATAGCTCGCGCACTTCAATCACCTACGCCATCACTCACTCAGGCATACACACCCGCCCACATACGTAATGACCTACTCATCCATACCCTAGAGCTAGCTCCTCCTCTTCCCTCCTCCCTTCCCCCTTCTTCACACACACACACACACACACACACACACACATGGTCATCCACTCACTCACTCACTGCACTCCTCCGCACACCCCCCCCCCCCCCCCCCCCCCCCCCCCCCACCCCCCCCCCCCCCCTCTACACACACGCAAGCTATCTGTGGATCATGTACTCTCTCTCTCTCTCTCTCTCTCTCTCTCTCTCTCTCGTCTCTCTCTCTTCTCTCTCTCTCTCTCTCCCTCACTCTCTCTCTCTCTCTCTCTCTCTCTCTCTCTCTCTCTCTCTCTCTCTCACTCTCTCTCTCTCTCTCCACCTTTCTGTCTATGTATGTATGATCTATATATGTATCTACATATCTGTGTATTTATACATATATGTATATCTACCTGCCATTGTCCACGTTTAGTACATGACCCCCCTCTACATCACACAGTCTCCCACTCACCGAGATGTATCGATTATACTTTTTATTTCTGCTCCCCACACAGGACGCCCTCCTCCACGGCTGCTTTGTGCACCACACCCTTCCCCTCGCTGCCGCCTCTCCACTAGTAAAGCACGCACTCGCTGCCGCTCGGGGGGCTCTTCGTGTGGATGCACTGGTGGGGCTGCCAGGGATGAGCGATTGGGTGGTGGAGGGTGAGAGGTGGAAGGCAGCAGGGATGGAGTCGCATGGGGAGGAGGCGGGGGAGGCAGCCAAGGCTATGGCGTTGGGCCGTCCACGTCCAGGGCACAGCGTTCTTGGGGTGGGCACATTCCGCGCAGCGGCACCCGTTTGGGTGGAGCTTGCCATGCAGTACCTGGCTGCGTGTGAGGAGGCGGCTACTAGGGGGACGGGGGTGGGCGGAAGGGAGCGCGTGTGGGAGGAGGTAGAGATGTGGCGTGGGGTTGGGGCGAGGGTGGAGGGGCCTGCGCTCATGGCTGACATGTCTGAGAAGCGCATGCAGGAGAGTGGGGGAGCCATGCTGCACATGGTTATAGAGGTCAAGACGTAATGGGGCGCAGTAGACATCACGCCGTGCCCGACAAACATATAGCATACCCCTGAAAAATGGGAGCACTGCCGCTATGGAATGTGATGGGTGGGTCATGATATTGCTCACAGCTTTGGAAGTCGGGCGCCTCTGATAATGGGGTATGGCATGTGGTAATTTGCTACATGACATTGTTTGGAGAAGGGGGCAGTCGAGTGTGGCGAGGGACTGGTTGGTGACGGGTTTCACTGATTTCATTTTTGATGGTGATTCACGAGCCCAACTCACATGCTGGCTGCATTTATGTATTTACTCTGCGGCCCGCTGCTTCTGCATGCGGTGCAGAAAGGCGGGTCTGCCTGCTACTGCGTGTCTTTGATGTTATGCTCCGTTGTGTTAAGTATTCTTTTCTGCCTTGTGCCGTTCCACTCTCAGGAATTGCATTCATAGCCATTCCAGTTTCTGGCCTTGCCGACCTCCCTCCGAAAGTGCATCACAACACACACACACACACACACACACACACACACACACACAAACTGATTTACAACGGACCAGAATATACTGATTAACTGATAGAAGTTATCAATCATGACATGCACTGATGGTGAAACGCTACTGTCTACTGCCATATAGTAATGGGTACGGTATCCACCACCATTCCGTGCTTTTCACACGGACAAATAATTGTGTATATTTTTTATGCTACGGAAATCAAGGCGGTTAGATATTGCGACATATTATAGAATATTGAAGATATTCTTGGTGGAGCGAGCCAAGCATGTTGACACCTCTGAAAAGGGAATGCACTTGGCGTAATTTGTCGACCTCGCGGTACCGGGATGTCCTCCTCGCTCGTTGCGTATGTATTTCAAATGTCTACACCGTTTCTTGCGGAGTATATGCCGCCACAGAAAGTGCTTCTGACACCTCCTTTTCGGCAAGGATGCCCTCCGTCGTCAAAACCATCTTCACCCCCGAGATTTGTCGCAAACGCCCTTGGCTTGGTCGATCCCTCGTGCGTCGGGGTGAGGCCCCACCGCGCAAGTGGCCATTTTGTTTACTTTCTAGTTGGCGTTGTTTCTATACGCAACTTGCGCTATGCCTTTGCTTCTCTTGTCATATCGCGGTATGCATATGTAATCTTGGTGCTCTCGCTCGTTGTTGCGCGGTAACTGTAGCGAGAGCATCAAACTTTGATTCACAACGATAATCCGATGACGGGTGAGCGCAACTCGACATCTCTCATGCTTATGGACCACATCCCCCGTGCTCTTGGTACGTCATTCAGCTCCACGATCGGGTTGTCCACGTGCTTTAAGAGTTCATCCTTGAAGCGGGGGATGCGATGGGGCGGGACTTCCGGTTGGAGGTCCGCCGCATGCGGTCGGAAGCTTCTCGAGATCGACATGGGGATGTGATGTTGTTAGACTGCAAGGCTATACACCGTCATTTTGTTGATGCTTTGACGGCCACAAGTGCTCGCACGAACACAAATGTATCTCAAATAGGCGATCGACTCCCTCCCGGTCAGTCTTGCATTGTGAGCTCATCATAGCAAACTCGATGCGGACATCCGCACTTCCGCTTTACATGGCACGCCTTCGGTTCAGTTGGTCCATAACTACTTATCCCTTCGCTCTCGAGGATGGGGGCATGCGCCTATGGCGGCTGATTTGGTTGATCGCATGGCTATTTTTCTTGGTTACCCGTCGCTTCCTTGGCATGGGTGCTGCGAACTCTCGGTCATTACGTTCTAACAATCATGTCCGCATGCAACATTTCGTTCGTCGATCTACTTATGTTCCCTTTCCACGTTTTTGGCCATACATTTGCGGCACGAATTCATGCAACGTCTTTCTGCCGCTCTTCGTGGCACTTTGGGTTCCTATCTTCGTGATACTTTGCAGGAGGGCAGTGCTAATACTGTGGCGTAATGGACAACCACCACCTCTAATCAAGAAAATCCCACAGTAGGCATGAGCCTCGTTTCATTCGTTTCAACAATATGATACTTCAAGGACAACGGTAAACAGTAAATAATTTGTTCACGGATATCCGCAGGGAGAATATACAAACAATTGAGAAAATCTTAATTACAACGGAAACGGCGAAAAAAAACAGAATAAAACAAGGGGGAAATAAAAGGCAAGAAAGAGCCGTAATTGATCATGTATAATAGGGAAAGTCTTTGTACAACATCGCAAAGGTAGCAGGTGGAACCAAGCGTGCCCTTAACAACCGAAACACGTCGCAAGAGCTCCTAGCTTAGCTCTCTAATGAAACGACGAGATAAACCGACGAATACAAGCGAGTATACGACCCACGGCTACGAACACTGAGGGACAAAGGGGGCACTGTTGAAGTACCTGAATGAAGAATGCCATTAAGTACAGTAAATATGACGGTTAATGTACTGGACTGATGTAGAATGTTATAGTAAATTGTTTATAGTGACTGTTCAAATTAAATGTGAGATCTGAATAGACACAAGTCAACTAAACACGACCAGCTGCGCAGTCCCCAAGCGAAGGCGCATTTTCTTCTATGAGGGCGTCGACACAGCCCTTCTCAGTTTCTTTGGCAGCGGTAGAGCCCCACAAGGGCATTGCCACTATAATATCACTAAATACTAGAAACATACCTCTCAATATATGAGGAACAATCTGCTATAATTGTGAGGCAGCCCCCTTTGTAATTTACTTCCTTGTTTCCCTCACGATTCAACATTCTCAGCCTACTTCTACATCACACACACACCATGCTTAAGTCTGTAGCTTCGACAGGCACCCATCCCCTGGAAACGGAGAAAATCCACCAATATCGCCTGAGGAAAATGGTTCGGCGATCTCTCGGATGTAAATGGTTTTATAGTATCCTGTAATCCTACACTTGCTATTCAGATCAACAGCATATTTACATTGGCGGGAAGTGTATCACCCGTGTAGTTGAGCGATTGATTGTAAACAATTTGTATATACTCGCTGCACAATTCCGGATTCTGATGTGTACGGGTACATCACCGCATAACATTTTTGGTCATATTAGTAATATAGAGGTTTGAATTACAGGGCTAAATTACGAAGTAACCGGCGTTACCTCCGTTACATGCGTTACCTCCGACGCTACATCTCCCTAACGGTTCAAGCGCCCAAGCGCGCACGGACAGTAAAATGTCCGCACCCTATATAACACACCAGCAGCGATTGTGTGTCCACCTTCTGCCTTTTGCGAGAGCTATCGCTCACGCAAACGGCATCGTGGCTCTTGCTAGCCACGCAAGGTGTTGATCACTGAGTCTCCTGCACGACGCACGAAAACACACTCCGTCAGTCCAAATGGCAGACCGCCTGGTATTGCCTACTGACCTCTACGTTGCGCCCGGTGACGCGCCGGAACAGCAGCCAGACCAGCTGCAATTGCTAACACAGATTGTGCAGCAGTTAGCAGCCCAGGTCGCAACTCTCTCCGTCGCAACCGCGTCAACAAAACCAACTACTTCAGCCATCCCCACAGCCGACTCCGACAGCGCTGCGGGTGGACGACTTGAGCTCGACGCTCTACCAGCTGACAGTAAAACCACCCCTCTAGAGTACATCGACCCTAGAGAGTGGTCAGAATTCGCGTCCCGTACGTTCGCGGACTGCCTACCCCCATCGGGCACAACAGCCCCGTGCCTGTGGAACCCTCGACACGACGAGGCCGACAAATTTTTTACGGACAACGCGAGAATTTCTTCCCGCGACGAGTATCGACACCTGCTCTGCTATGGTGTGTTTACGGCCGCCGTTAACGCGGCACTCGAAACTGCTATGGAAACGCTTCGCTCGGTCACCTCTACCCCCGACGAAACAACCTACGCCTACTCCCTCGTCGACGCAGCGCTACGTACTAATCAAGCAGTGGCCTCAGCGGGGGAAGCGCGACTCACCTACATCAGACGCTTCAAGGCCAAGAAGATTCTCAACGGAGAAGAACGCGTCGCGGAGCGTCTCGTCTACTCACGGTGCTTCGACACTGTCGCCTCCGACCGTGGAGGCAACGTCGTCGACGGACTCCTGGCAGCCCTGGAGGACAAACGACTCGAAGTCAGCATCACAGCAGCTGCAAAAGCGCAAGCAGCTGCCCAGTTCAAGGCCGACAAGCCTAGACCAGACAAACCGGACAGGCCGAACGATAAGCCGGACAAGCCGGACAAAACCAAGGCCAAGCCAAAGGACCGCACGAGCGGCCGCCCCCTCCCCCCTACCGACAAGGCACACAAGAAGACCGAGGCCGACAAGGACGAATGACGGGGTGACCCGCCGCGCCGATTCTTGCAACCCAGATTCAAACTACATGCGTCATCGCGTGCGGCGAAACTGGCAAGCCTGGAAAGATATCGGCGCGAGCGGACAAGTCTTACGGTGGATCCGGGAGGGCGTTACTATTCCCTTCCTAAACAACCGACCCCCACCCCCGTTCAACCAAGGCACCTCACTGCTGGACGCTACCCCCGAGCAGCTCACCTTTGTCGAGGCCGAGCTCGCGCGCTTCGTGGAGACGGGAGCCTGGGAACGCACCACTTGCAGCAAGCACGTGTCAAGACTCTTCTTAGTCGCCAAGCCCGGCAACAATCAGTGGCGTTTTATCGTCGACCTACGACACCTGAACAGCTTCTGCGTCAGAAAGCGACTACGGATGGAGTCTTTGCTAGGCGTTCGTCATCTGACTCGGAAGGGCGACTACATGTTCTCGTTCGACCTAAAAGACGGGTTCTACGCGCTGGGCATCGTGCCAGAGCAGCGCGACTATCTAACCGTAAACGTTCGCGGCCAGCTGTACCGACTAGCTGGACTTCCGATGGGCTGGTCGCTCAGCCCTTACCACTTCTGCGCTTTCACGGACACATTCGTACGACACCTACGTCAACCAAACCCCGGTGGGTTTACAACACAGCACGGGAAGCCTACAGAACCCGACAGCGACAGACCAAGCAAGCGCTTCCTCCGACACACGCGGTGGCGCGGAGCCAAAATCTTACCTTATGTGGACGACTTTCTCCTCTTCGCCGCCACTCGTGCTCTCGCTCTCTCGCTCAGGCAGCGCGTCGACCGCCTCCTCACAAATCTCGGCCTTCTCCGCCACCCCTCCAAGGGTTTTTGGGAGCCGACGCAATACGGCCACCACCTGGGCATCGACATCGACACAGCTTCATGTTACTTCTTCGCCCCGGTGGAAAAGCTACAGAAGCTCGCAAGACAAGCTCGTCACCTACTGCAACGTGCAACCCGAAACTGCAGATGGCTCCCTGTCAAGGAACTACAGTCATTCGCGGGTCAGGCGCAGTACCTTTTTCTGGCAATTCCAGCGGCAAGATTCTTCCTCCGCGAACTGCACTCCGTACTAGGCGACAAGTGGGGAGGCCGCGTCCGCCTCTCTCCGCAACTCAGTCGAGATCTACAATGGTGGACACAAGTACCCAGCCACGCCAACGGCAAGAACATACACCGCCCGGTCGAGTCAGCCTACATCCACTGCGACAGTTCGGGGTATGGATGGGGGGCAGTCCTGAACGGCAGACTCGAAGCCCGCGGCTTCTGGGGAATACAAGACGAACAGCAGCACATTACCTGGAAAGAACTGAAGGCCGTCCGTCTGGCCGTCCTCAGCTTCTTGCCACACCTGGCTGGCCGCAACGTCCTCCTCCACGAAGACAACCAGGCGGTCTGCCACGTCCTGACCGGCCTGACGTCCCGCTCCTCGGAGATGATGAACGAATTACGCCGTTTATGGTACCTGTTGGACACCAACAACATCCACATCAGGCCCAGATACATCCGTTCTGCGGCAAACACGTGGGCCGACAAGCTCAGCCGACACATCGACAGCGACGACTGGCAACTCGACCCCGCTGTGTTCCACGAAATGGACACACACATCGGCCCGCACACAATCGACCGGTTTGCGTCGGCTCTCAACACGCTACTGCCCCGCTACAACGCGAACTGGCTAGACCCATCGTGCGAAGCCGTGGACGCCCTTCACCTCGCCGATGCGAATTGGCAAGCAGAAAACAACTGGTGCAACCCGCCATGGCCCCTGCTACCCGACCTCGCCCAGAAGCTACAACAGAGCGGCGCAGCAGCCACGGTGGTCGCCCCCCGGTGGCAAGGGAAAGCGTGGCATCAGGCCCTTACCGAATTGGCGTGCCACGAGACGGTCCTTCCGGCCCGACCTCACTTGTTCCGTCCCGGGCGGCGGCACGGACGCGGTACAGTAGGCAAGCCTCATTGGCCCGTCACTGTATTCCGGATTCCCTCCCGGCCTGGTTGTACCTCCGCCGGGGCGCTGTCAGTGCTACCCTGACCCTGTTCAACACACGGCACATCAGGCCAGCCGTCCAAGCCTACCCCACCAGACCAGCAAAGGTCCGCTACAAGGTGGAGGTGGCAGGCTGCAACAACCCATGGGCCGCCTCGATGCGCCCCTACATGCAACGTCTACTGGGCACTGACAGCCTTGGAGCAAAAACGCTCGACTTGCTGACCGCCGCTTGGGCGAAAAGCACGTCCGACACGTACAACAGCGCAATCAAGCCTTACTTCCAGTTCTGCGAGGAGCAAGGCCTACCGCCGCTGGCAGCAACAACTGCTACCATGGCCCGCTACATTGCATGGATCGGAGAACGTGGCACCATTAAGGCTACTAGTCTACAGCCTTACCTTTCAGCCGTAAACGGGTTTTTCAAAGACCACGGCGCAGAACCTGTGTCGGAGTCAAACTTATGCACAGGGGCAAATGTCGTTGTTTGTGCATGATGTTTGGCGTGGATGTGTTTGATTTCCAGTAGGATCGACTCGAGCAGAGCGCAGGATTCGTCCTTAGTTTTCATGAACCGAACCCACATAAAGTGAGTGTGGTGATCAACGACAAGGATGCAATAGCGCAGGCCATGTGGTGAGGGAATGCTGACTGGGCCCCACAGGTCACATGACAATTGCATGAGAGGTGATGCAGGTTTGTCACACGGCGATCTGTTTTTGACTGCGGACTGAGCTTTGTGAAGCAGACACGAATCACAGGAAATATGTCTTACACCGGAACCAAGGTGAGGGACAGTCTCAACACCATTGGCATTGGCATCTGTTGTAAGCAACTCAACAGCACTTACTAGTTATTCAGATATACTGGTAATGTGACAATATATAGTACACCGTACTTAGTACACATCATTAGTCTAGTTACCATTCGTTAGTCTAGTTACCACCTGCGTGGTTAAAGCGAGCGTCTTGCCCTCGCTCCTCTCACTCCTTTCTACCGACTCCAGCCCGTTCACATGCTGGGTGTCTATGTAACTATCCTTTACCTGCTTCCCTTCTCGAACCACCTATACTTGGTTCTACAGGTTATGGGCTCCTCCACACCATCGTAGACAAATTCTTTCTCTTTTCCCTTCACAGCCACAGCTTTCAGGCACTCCCGGCACTCGAGGCGTTGCCTCATAATTTTTTTTCAGTACTATCCACAATACTGTTGGCGTGAGTTTCTTCCCTCGAGCTCTGCTCAGGCAACGCCGACACATCCTCCTGCCCCTGGTGTCGCCGGACCTCTCAGCCGTCAGCTCACACGCGTTGAACGCACTCGTTCAACACGTACATGGTGCACACATGTCCAATTCACGGGAGGGGGGAGCATTCTCGGGTGACCACTCATACACAGGTTGCACGACAGCTTTCAGCGGCTCACTACACCTGCCCCCACCCCCCGTTGGCCATTGGCGCCCTACTGTGCCCCACTGTTGTGGAGTATACGGCAAGGAACTGTGAGACACCCCGGGGCATCAGGCCGAGGGGTCGGCGGGCATCATGCCGTCTCACAGAAACCACCGTTAGGCACAGTAAGCGCTAGCAGATTTTTCTGCTGTCCCTGTTCCAGCCCGCCGTGCCACAATGGCACCCAAACTCCGCGGTGCGTCGTCGAGTGCTGCTCCCGGAGGCTCGTCCCCGTCGTCTGATGTTCCCTCGGATAGCGAATTGACCATGTCGGTTCTGCACACCATCATGGCGCGTCTTGACTCCCTGGAACAGCCCCAGCACCAGGAGCCGCCCCGTCGACTCCCCACGCCGGACGTCCACCCCCCTTTCCACCAATCCCCCCACACCCCAGTCGGAGCTCCTCCGACCCCACCGTCTGCCTTTCGACCAACAGTCGATCCAGCCATAGTGTGGAACGCCAGCAGAGCGAGTGCAGGTTTCGACAGAGAGGCGTGCATTCGTCATTACAAGATGGACCAACCGCGCCTTCAGCCAGAATCCCCGTTCAAACGCTGGAAACACGACTTCATCTCTTACCTGCGTCTAAAATATCCTGCTCTCATCCCTCAGCTCGTTCTACACCAATCCGGTGCCCGCATCGATCTCGATGCTCATGACTTCCTCCAGGCCATGCTGGCTCAGGCAACAAACCTACACCCCGTTGGCCGACAAGCGATCGACGCTGTCCCCTCGTCGCAGCCCGACAGAGGTTCTGCGTCGTGGCACAAGCTGTGCAGCCGGCTGGACGCTCAGAGCATCTCGCTCACCATGCGTCTAGCGTCTCAGCTTATTCGCCAACAACGTCCGGGAGAAACTCTCACCCAGTTCGTTCACAACATGCGCCAGTCGTATAACGAGCTGAATGAGTCATGCATGCTGGCCGATGGACCGGTCACTCTGCCGGAACACCTCTTCAGCATTTTTATGCTGGTTGGCATGTCACAGGCAGGTCACTTGGGCCAAGCCAAACAATGCATAATAAATGCTTTTGACCCCAACGTCACTATCCCTGCCGGCGCGCTGACGGAGCATCTTCTGCGACATGCGGATCACCTCGACGACCCTGTCGGTGAACCGCCTGTCCCTTTCCCCGCTCCCGCTCCTGCGACTGCCTTCCTTGCTGGACCTCCACACAGACGTTCTCACCCCCCGCCAAGTGGTCGCACCCCTTTGGACAAGCGGGTCAACTACTCCTTCGCTGAGAAGTGTGGTTGCTGCGGTGACCCCGACCACCGCGGGTCCAACTGCAAGGCCACTGACGCGCAGATCATTAAATGGCAGCGCTACAAGATCAAGACACTCCATGAGCATTTCAACCGCGTGAAGGCCCCATCTGCTCACCTGAGTGAGGTGTCTGATGACACCCCTGTGACAGTAGACACTGTGGCGGAGGTGGACGAATCCGACCCGCTTTCCGACTATCTTGTGCGTTCCCCTATCTGCCCAGTTGCCCTTCTGAGCCTCCCCCGTCCTGCCGGATCCTCCCTGTCCCAATGCTGGGTGGTTGACTCTGCGTGTTCTATCAACCTCTCTGCCCACCGTGGTGATTTTATCACCTTCACACCCGCCACTGACACATCCACTGTTGGCGGAGTTGGTGTTATCATTCGAGGCAGTGGCACTGTTCGACTTCACATCCAATTACAGTCCGGGGCTATTATCACGCGTGTTATCCACACACTGTTCACTCCTGACCTTATCACACGGTCATCACAGGGCATTAGCAGACTACTTAGTGTCAGCTGGCTGCAGAAACACTGCGGATGCGAAATCTCTTTTCCCAATGACACTGACATTGGCATGTTAATCGTTCCTACAGGAATGGGAGTCCTGAAGCCCAGCGGCAACGGTCTTTACGTACTTCCCCTTCTGGACGCGTCCCCATCTGAGACAGATCCACATGTTGCTCGCTTAGACAGACCCCCCCTTGCCCTTGCGTCTCCCACTACTGCCACTCTGTGGCATAATCGCCTCGGCCACCTCCACATGCAAGGCCTTGAGGCCCAGCATGCCAATGGTGTTGAGACTGTCCCTCTCCTTGGTTCCGGTGTAAGACATATTTCCTGTGATTTGTGTCTGCTTCACAAAGCTCAGTCCGCAGTCAAAAACAGATCGCCGTGTGACAAACCTGCATCACCTCTCATGCAACTGTCATGTGACCTGTGGGGCCCAGTCAGCATTCCCTCACCACATGGCCTGCGCTATTGCATCCTTGTCGTTGATCACCACACTCACTTTATGTGGGTTCGGTTCATGAAAACTAAGGACGAATCCTGCGCTCTGCTCGAGTCGATCCTACTGGAAATCAAACACATCCACGCCAAACATCATGCACAAGCAACGACATTTGCCCCTGTGCTGAAGTTTGACTCCGACACAGTGTTTGAAGCCGCACAGGTTCCGGATTCTATATATACTATCTGCACAATTCCGGATTCTGATGTGTACGGGTACATCACCGCATAACATTTTCGTACGTTACCCGTACAGTTTTTCTGCTCGCGTCAAGCAAGCAAAGAACTAATGTAGTAGACAGGTTTTTTGTGTACGTCTGAAACTATTAAGTATTATACGTTTATCAAAATCTTGAAATTTAAAGTATAATACCAATTCGTATAGAAATAGAATGGTATCATACCATTTCTTCCCCGCGCGTTCCTGCTCGCAGCAGTGTCCGCCCAGCGGCTGCTATTATTATTATTGAGCAGCACTCGCTGCACTATAATAAGTGAGGCCGCCCAACGCAACCCCCGCTCATCAACAGCTCATCACCGCCCTCGCCCGCCTCACGCAGCCGAGTTCATACCGCCGCAGTCACACGAACGCACCCCCCCCCCCGACGCTCTGTGTTTTTGCTTGGACAGGTACACCATACCCCTATCCGCCAGCGACGACATACACACAGGTGCTGCACTGTCCCCTGTCATTAATTGCGGCCCCTCCCCTCCCCGCGGCCCGAAAGTCAACAACCTCGCAACCGAGCGACGCAGCGCGGCCGACCTGGTAGCACGCACGACTCATCTCGTCGTATTCATCCATAACGTCCCAACGCCTTACCGATTGCACGTGCACCCTTTCGTCAGCGGGGCGGAAAGTAGGCGTCTTCCGTCTCGCCACCTCTCGGCGTCGACGGGGGCATGTGGTCGGTTGGAAGCAGAGGAAAGGGGGAAGGGAGAAGAAAAGGGGGGTGAATTGGGAGGGGGGGGGGGGGCACGGCGAGCAGAGATGCACTCAGGGATCGATGCACATGGAGTGGGGTCTGAGGGGTGTGCTGAGGCTTGGGTCTTGTGGGAGACTGGGAACAGGAACAGTAGCTGAGAGTGAGGGAGAACAGAGGGGGGAGGGGAGAAGGAGAGATATATTAGAGAGAAAGGGAGAGAGAGACAAATGAGAGAAGGAGAGAGATAGATAGATAGAGAGAGAGAGAGAGAGAGAGAGAGAGAGAGAGAGAGAGAGAGAGAGAGAGAGAGAGAGAGAGAGAGAGAGAGAGAGAGAGAGAGAGAGAGAGCAAGGGAGAGAGAGAGGGTGAAGTAGAGGGAGAGAGAGAGGGATAAGTAGAGGGAGGGCCAGAGAGGGGAGGATAGAGATTGAGGGGGAGAGAAAGGGAGGAGTGCAGGGAGAAAAAATGGGAGTGGGAGAGAGAGGTAGGGGGAGTGGGAGTGGGAAGAGAAATGGTGAGTGAGAGGGAAAGGGAGGTGGAGAGATGGGAAGAGAGGAAGAGGGAAAGACAGGGATGGAGAGGGGCGGGGGGAGGGGATGTAGAAGGAGAGGGAAAGAAAGAGAGAGTTTGCACCCTGAGCTCGCGCCAGCCTACCTGTCTTTTACCTCTCCTGTCAAGTGCTCTGTTCTGTCAACACAATCCTCTCCACGATTCTGCAATTCAGTCCGTTTCAATGTCAGCTCTCCTCCTTACTAGCCTACTGTGTGCGACCACTGTGCCTTCTCATCAATACATGTACAATACTCTCCTAACATTGACCGCCCTACCACTGCGTTTCGTCTGTTCCCTATCAATTCACAGATCGACTGCCAAGCAATCACAGTTGCGCTCGAGTGTGGCGGGAGTAAGTTGCCGGGAGGCGGGGAGTGCTTGGGGCCAGCATGTCGGCGGACAAAGTGCAGGCGCTGGTGAATTACTATGCGCGTGAGGGACAAAGCCGCCACATTCAGACCGTTTGCAATGAAGTCCTACGCAAGCGGCCCAACGACCCGCAGCTCATCTTTTGGCACGCTTATGGCCTTATCCTGGAGGGAAGCTTCTCAGAGGTTCGCTTTCCCTTACTTGCCCCCCGCTACCATACACACACACAATAAAAACACGCGCGCACGCGAACACACACACACACACACCCACACACACACACACACACACATGAACACACACACACACACACACACGCACACACACACACACACTCTCACATACATACGGGTACATAAACACACGTATGGACACATAGCGAGAGAGAGACATGTATACACACGCACAGACATACATACACTCAAAACACACACAGACGCAGACATATGCATACACACATTCACACACACTCTCACACATCAATACAAACACAAAACATAGAAACACACACGCATACACGCACACAAAGTCAGCAACATATTTAATACTTTAGCATCTTGACAAAGAGAGGGCGTTACACTTCAGCTTCGCTACCATTTCAGCCAACGTACTAACAATTCCTCAGGTCCTACATGATAGAATGGCCAGACACTTAAGTTGGTCGGGTGTGGGGGTGGGTTACCATTTCTGTCACTCGCAGGCGCTGCGTGAGCTGAACAGCGCGCCCGTGGACGACGACAGCCGGTTGGCTGTGCTGGCAGGCATGATACAGGCTCACCAGTCCGCCAAGATTGTCGACGATGAGGCTGTCGTGGAGCTGCAGGGGCGGTTGGAGGTAGAGGAGGGCACCGCGAATGTGGGGGCTGTGGTGCAGTTGGCCACTCTGTATTGGCATACCGGCCTGCTGGAGCGTGGGCGTGGGCTGCTGGAGCGATGCCTACGCTCCCATCCAGATGCTCTGGATGCGCAATGCGTGCTGGGGTGGATTATCCTTAGCCAACAGGTGCGCGCGCATTGTGTGTGTGTGTGTGTGTGTGTGTGTGTGTGTGTGTGTGTGTGTAATTGTATTTGCGTGTCTTTGCGTGGTTGTGTGGTCTGTATATGTATTCATGTGTGGGGAAGGGTGCACAGGCCATGGGTCCATTAGTTTCCTGTTAGACTAGGTGTTTTGGGCTGTTGTGTGGGTGTGCTAGAATGAGTAGCCCAATGTTTACATCTACTAGCTGTTGATTGGAAAATAAGGAGGAGGGAGATCATGTTAAAGCGGTGTGTGTGTGTGTGTGTGTGTGTGTGTGTGTGTGTGCGTGTGTGCGTGTGTGTGTGTGAGGCTTTGGGGCTGTGGGGTGTATGGGCTCACCGCGTCTGCGTGCCAATGGTGGGTGGCGCAGGAGGAGGACGACGACGGGTTGGGGCTGGAGGACTCCACCAGCGAAGCGCGGCAATACTTTGATGGCGTGCTGAGGCAGGTACCGCACCATCTGGAGTCGATGCTGGGGCGCGCCAAGTGCTGCGAGCTCGACAAGGACTTTAACAGCGCCATGGAGGGGCTCAACCAGGTGGGAGCCGGGCAGCAGATACCACCCTACCAACAACACCAAACCTCCCCCCGTTTCCTTTACCCCTTTCCCTGTCATATTTCTTTTAACCCCAAATATAAAATGAAATAAATCGCGCAAAATGGCGACACACGATTTCCCACCTTCCCCTAATCTCCCCTCTCCCGCGATCGCATCCCATTTCCCACATTTTTTGTTTCGAGTGCGCCCCAAACATTTTTGTTTCTGAGTTGTGAAGATGGCTCGGAGGGTTAGCGGCACTCCGACCGAACCAGAGCCGGTCTCTTACGCGTTATTTGGTTGTTGTGATGTACATATGTAGGTTTCATTGCGGTGTGGTGTTTTAGGGTCACTCAATAACTGCCCTCTATGGCTTAATGAATAAACCAAATACCTTTCGAATGGGAAGAGGGAGGGAGATGGCAGTGAGCGCGACAATCGATGGTGCATAGTCAAGAAGGCCTGAGATGCCTCCCCCCCTGAGGCGGTTTTTGGCTGTGACACTGCCTATTTCTTTTTTTATGTGACTATGGCATATGTTAAGGAATATCTTACAAAATTTCAAGATATTACTTTTTTCTATTTGAAATTTTACTGTGCCAAACACTTCGTTGCGGCATGATATACATATTTTTCTTTTTGGGCTACAGAGCTGCGTTTTTCCTTTTATGTGACTGCTGCAGTGTATGTGTTTGTGGGGTCAATATCTGAATAGTCAAACACGCCTGCGATGCCTCCTCTCAACACCCGAAACTCGTCAATTGCTTCAACTGAAGCACGAGTATCGTAATGTTTGTTAAACACAAATTTCTTAAATTTTAAATGGAAAGTTACGGCATAGTAATTCAGTTAAATAAACAACAAAGTCGCAAATTTGTTTGACACATTATTTTCGACTTAATTATTTTTGAAGGTAAGTTTTCCCCTTTTGTATGTGACTGTTATTTATATGTTGTGATGCGCAATCATTATTTTTGCGCAGGTGGTGGCGCGCAACGCCTGGTTTGTGCCCGCCCTGGTGGACAAAGCGAAGCTGATGATCGCGAGCAACGATTGGGAGGGCGCGATGGACACGGTGGGCCGCATCCTGCAGAACGACACCTCCAACGTCGACGCCATGCTCATCGAGGTGCTCAACATGCTGGTTCGGGAGGGGCGGGTGCAGCACGCGGTGAAGAGGATGCTGGAGGTGAAGGAGGTGGTGGAGCGGGACGAACCCAAGACACACCGGATATATTACAACATGGCGCAAATCTTCAGCCGAGTCTCCGGTACAGCCCCCTTCACCCCCCATCCCAATAGTTTTTTCATCCCACACAGTTTGCAAATGCTGTTTGACTCCATCGAAACATTTGCTTGAGAATCACGTTGTCGAAAAAAAATAGTTCTTGAGCTTTACACTCGAAACCCTAAGTTTGAGTCAGCGGTCCCAATTGTTGTGCATGTACTCACCGCATTTCCCTGATTCAGCCACAGTATGCGCCCCAAACCCTAAAATCTACAGCCCTAAAGCCGCGTCTCGTCATTTTTCGTGACAGTCTTAATTTCTAATTTCCTTTTAAGACAGGACACGAATGAAATACGAAATAAACACAAACACACACAAAACAAGCAAATCAAATGTCAAATGCAAAGAAAAAGTTCAAGTCACTAACAAACAAACAAACAAACTAACAAACTCACACTTCAAAGTAACATATTTGTCATGGAAAAGAAGACGCTTTGAAAAATATCCTCCCTGGGCTCGCTTGCCGGCTCTCTTTTGTATCATCCTCATTTTCAGCTGCATTTGGTGCGATTGTTTGTGTATCCGTACTCGTACAGAGTAAAGAACGACCGTGAATTATTTATGATAAAGAATCACAAAAAAGAATTGTTTGAGTTTTCCTTAATTCTCAAACTTGACAAACAAACACACCAAGTTAAACATTTTCATGGCCGACGTTGAATTTGTACGCGACGTTACCTCGCATTGCAACCACTAAACGAGGAAAACATATTTTCCTGAATATTTTGCCGATTTATTTGCTTTAATACCATTTAAATCTTCATTTTGTGCATTTTTCTGCGATTTAAGTCTGAATTTTGTGGTTTTTTCTGCAAATTTTCGGCTGACGGTGCCCCTGACGGATGTGGCGCCTGACGCAGGCGGCGACCACGCGGTGCTGCGCGTGAGTATGCAGTTTGCGGAGAAGGCGATGCGGCTGCAGCCGGAGAACAGTGCCTACCACGTGGAGGTGGGGTATCAGCATCAGCAGATGGGCGATTACGGCGCGGCGCTCGCAAAGTTCAGCGAAGCGCGCGACCTGGATGACCTCAACATGGCGCCGCTCTACGGCTCCATCAACTGCCAGCTCTACACGCTGCAGCTGGACGAGGCGGCGGAGCAGATCGAGTTTCTCACCGAAATCGCGTCGTCCACAGGTCAGACGGGTCTAGGGTATACACTCTTAGGTCTACATTTTTATGCACTTGTTGGAAAATATAGCGACACCGCGTTGTTATAACCTCTGTCTCGTTATAATGAAATGCCGAATTTCTTTTTTACGATAATGCATACATAAACAACTGTTTGGAATTTGTAATGACTTGATTCACATTTCATCGCGCTGATATTCCGTAACCCTACGATCATCCCCCCTCGTTGACCCCATCTACCCTAGAATGGGGCGCAAACCGATTCGCCTTAATTTGTACTTAATATATAAGCAGCCATTTATTTTGTGGTAACTGTTTATAGTATCGCCCCGCAGGAACGGTCATTTCACCAACTGTTTGAATTTTCTGTCAGCTCAATTACTAGTCCATGCTATCAACACACCATCCGCGATTCGTTTGAAGAGGCTTTACGCTAAGTTAATGTATTGTTACGTTTATGCATGATACGGTCAATGTGTCCTCTGTTGCATTTGGATGAACGTTCCGCTGCCCCGTGTCTGCCTCCCACGGCGCAGGTTCCTCCGGCGAGCTGAGCTTCATGCGGGCGCTGCTGAGCTGGAAGCGCGGGGAGCACCACCGGGTGAGCGCGGCGCTGCTGGAGAGCGCGCTGCAGGAGCAGATGGACGCACTGAAGGAGCGCCCCTTTGGCATCCCCTTCCTCCTCGACCTCAACCCCTCCCGCATGCTCGACATGGCCAAGCTCTTCATCCAGCACGTGGGAGGCGAACCGCGCTCGCCCACCGAGCCGCCAAACGAGTACCTCGGAAAGTGCCAAAGGTGCGATATGTACACACCTTATTCCTTTGTCACGCAACCAGCTACAGAAACAAATTGATAGAATTACATACACATTTTATTTTTTTAATCATGGTATGTCACTCATAACGTGCACCCTTACTCAGCAGGCAATTACTTGTTTAAATTTCATACATGTAGACAACCTTCACCTTCATCGGCAACAGTTTCCATTACTTTATTTATTTGCGTTGTTGTGGCGCACATAATGTGGTCAGCGGTTGGGCTGTCATGGCAGGTTGGCTGTTTCCCGTTCAAGTCATTGTGAGTGCACGGAAGGCGACTCCAATGAAATCTTAAGAAACGACAATAACAAAGATTCCGAACGAAGGCAATTAGAGTGTTGTGTCTTGAGTGGATAAACTGTGTTCGTCTCTGATTGGAAATGTATGGTTTTGATTGAGGGGAAGATATAGGACACAAGTTATTCATATAACTGGCAGAATGGGCGACATTTGAGGCTTTAATGGAATCAATTTGATGAATGAACAGTTTTCAGTAGGATTTTTCAATTGAATTTTCGTGAGTTTCTATGGTTATTTTTGTATTTACAATTGCATTTGAGAGATTTTCTAAGTCGAAATCATTACCCAATCATTATGTTCTGTCTTCACGATAATTGTCGGAAACATGGTTTTGTTGATTGCATCATCAGTATGTGGACCCGTTTTCTCAACCTCTTCGTTCCCTCGTCCGCTTCTCATTTGCTCACATTCACTATTCAGCAATAGACTGAACAACCAATGCTCTCTAATGCGTTTCGCCAACTAATTCAGGGTCGCTAATTTGGATAATTATTTTCTCTCGTTAATTGATGAGCGTCATCAGCCTGACTTTTTTTTTCTTTTTTCGCTGGGCGCTGTCCTGCGTAGGGTGCTCGAGCTGTTGACCCGTCACTGCCCGGGGCTGCTGGAGGCGCAGGTGCAGCTCGCGCGCTGCGCCTACCTCGCCGGCAACATGGACGCCGCGCAGCGCAAAGCCGCCGACTGCCTACGCCTCAATCAGGGCTGCTCCGACGCGCACCTCCTCACCGCGCACATCTTCCTCCTGCAGAATCGACCCGGGGTGCGCCTCCGCCCCGATCAATGCCTGCCATCGAAATACACGTTTTGTTCAAAAGAAAGAACTCTATTCGGCTTGGCCCTTTTCTTGCATCGAATTACTTCCTTTTTGTTTTGTTGCGCTCTGACATCAAATTTTTATTCTAAGTGTTGTATAGTTTGTGGTTTATGCCGAAGACGATTATGAGATAGTTTTTGTTTCATGTTGTAGTCAATTGTGCGTTTTATAATATTTTTTGTTATGTTTGCACAATAACATGTCACTCCAAACCTTTTCGACATTTCTTCATTCATACAAACAATGCACCACGCTGTTTGTTGGGAAGGGAAGAAAGGGGCTGCGTGGCCATGTCTGCCAAAAGGCTCATTCATTGCTCGTGTGTTCTTTGCAATTCGCTGCCTTTGCAAGTGCGCTATGTTTTGCGCTATTGGGCGCTTTGTTGGGGAGCGGTTTCACTGACGAGCACAACGATGTGTGTGTGTGTGTGTGTGTGTGTGTGTGTGTGTGTGTGTGTGTGTGTGTGTGTGTGTGTGTGTGTGTGTGTGTGTGTGTGTGTGTGTGTGTGTGTGTGTGTGTGTGTGTGTGTGTGTGTGTGTGTGTGTGTGTGTGTGTGTGTGTGTGTGTGTGTGTCCTGTGCACTGTGCGGTCCCCAGCCCGCGGTGCAGTCTCTGGAGTCAGCCATGAGCCACGACTTTGGTGTGCGGGAGAGCCCACAGTACGTCATCATCAGCGCCAAGGTGAGCGCTTTTTATTAATTTTTTCATTGGTTAATGTATTTTTATTTTATTGTTGTCCTTTTTTATGAGAAGTACGGGTACAGCGGCCGCCCCTTCTACTCCGCTCCTTAAATTCATTCCATAATTGTGATTGTTGTTGCTCATTTCTTTATTTATCTTTATGTCTGAGATTCCCTGATTTATTGCCCTTACGTGAATTTTATGTATGATGACTAGGATCACTCGATGCCGAATGTTATTTAAACCATTCAATGTAACTGGTGTTACAATCACACAAATAAAGAAAATCAAATTATGGAAATAAATTGTTTGATTACAAAAAATGATAATAAATTGAACAAATCTAAAATAGTTTGTGAAACTTTGTCTGCGCGCGTGTCTTTCGCCAAACGCGCAGGCTGCGATGATGGAGAAGCGGTATGAGGACGCAGCCAAGGTGTTGGAGGCGGGCATGCGGCTGCCAGGCGTGAAGAGCCCCATCACCGCCGCGCAACGTGCCAAATCGGGTAAAACGGGCGCGCCAAAACTGCGCGAGCCGCTGCTCTACGAGCGCGTCTCCATCTACCTCCTCATGGCGGAGTGCCTGTCCAAGCAGAGCCGGCTCACGGAGGCGCCGGAGGCCACCAAAATCATTAACGACGCGATGCACGAGTTCAAGGGGACGCCGGAGGAGGTGCGGCGGGACTGGTTTGATTATTTTGTAATCTACTCGTGTTATTTAAATATAGCTGACTGCGACAGAAAGTGCGTATTTCCCAAATTATTTAGATAAATGAAAACAATTAATAGGCTGTTGAAGGGGCTCGCTTGTCACAGGTGGCGAGGAAACGAGGAATAGTCGTAGGGAATGTATTCGAGTCGGAAAGTCACACTTTTATGTTTCCATATTTTAATTTGTGCACATCACATACGCCGAACTGTCGATAATTCTTTCAAAATTATTTACAAACTGTCCTGACTTTTTGGGAAGCCACTACAGTCACTTGTTTTTGCCTTTGGTGTATACCACATTGCAATATTGTGTCGAGGGGCGGGTGCAGCCTGACAAGAATGTGCACATTGCAATATTGTGTCGAGGGCCGGTTGCAGCCTGAAAAGCATGTGCACATTGCCGCCCTTTTTGATGCCCTTGTTCGCTCAGGTGCGCGTGACGATCGCCAACTGTGAGTTGGCGCTGGCGAGGAAGGACATTCAAGGCGCGCTCAAAATGCTGCGCGTCATCCCTCGCGACTCCCCCCACTACCTCCGCGGAAAGGTCAGCCGCGCCCGTCCGCCGACCATTTTTTTGTTTTCGCTATATGGATGTGTCCACTTAAGCCTTTTTGAGAGTGATTTAGTAGTCGCAATTTTGGGTATACTCCATTACTCGTATATTCTCCTAAGAGATTTATCAACCTTTTCATTTGGGGACACATTTGCATGGATTGCATTATAATTATGTATAGGAATGAACAATGTTGACATTAATGTACCAAAAAGAAAGGAAAATGAGTGTCGATATTTTGTCAATATACAAAAGATTATATTTTCCTTCAAACTGCACATGAAATAAATTCAGTTTTAGCTTTTTGGGTCTCTGCCTCTGATCGTTAAATGCGTCTCTCGGGTTTCACGCGCTGCAATTGTTTGTTCGGACACCTATGTTTGCGCGTGGAGAGGGAAAGCGAGAAACTGACTTAAGTTGTGCCTGTCGGCACAGGTCGCCATGGCGGATATATTTTTGAAGCACCACCACGACAAGCACGCGTATGCGCGCTGTTACATGGAGCTCGTGGAGCTGCAGCCGGACGCGCAGACTTACGTCATGCTGGGCGAGGCTTTCATGCAGATTCAGGATCCGGAGCAGGTGAGAGCGAGCGTGTGTGTGTGTGTGTGTGTGTGTGTGTGTGTTTGTGCGTGTCTGTACTTGCGTGTGTGTGTTTGTGTGTGTGTGTGTGTGTGTGTGTGTAAGTGTGAGTGTGTGTGAGCGAGTGTGTGTGTGTTTGTGTTTGTGCGTGTGTGTACTTGCGTGTGTGTTTTTGTGTGTTTTTGTGTGTGTGTGTGTGTGTGTGTGTGTGTGTGTGTGTGTGTGTGTGTATGTTTGTTGACTAAACTAATAATCAGTTTATGATACATTCGTTCGTTTTAATGATAGCTTTATATTTTGTAGTCAAATCATTTATGAATGCTTTTTTTTCTTTGCTCCAGGCCGTCCGAGCTTTTCAGACCGCTCTGGAGAAGGAGCCTGGAAATACGGAGCTGACCACCAAAATCGGAAAGGTATCGCCACGACTTAGGGGCAGCCGATAAATTCAATTGAGGGTGCAACGTTGCGCGAAACGTGTTCGAATAAGTGAAACGCGATGATTCGTCGGAGACGATTGAATGATTTTGTGACGGTTTGTTTTCTCGATTGTTTTGGGGAGATGTTAATTATGTATTTTGTTAATGCTTTCCGACTTAACACGGGCCTTCGACCCTGCGTCGTATGTCATCACTGTCATTTTAACTACATACTCCCGCGCGCCGCTACTGCCGCAAACTACTGAGACTGCTTTTGGTTGCCCGCACTGTCTAGTGTAAGAGCATTCTGGTTGTGTCGGCGGAGCTGACCAAAGAAGGCCAGCTCGCGTATCATAGATGCAGGTCTTGCTGCGTGGTTTACGAATCGGATGTCGCCGTAAAAGTAGTTTACGGGTACGCTCCCCTGAATGCGCAACGGGTCTTACGACGTTCGTTACGTGCTGTCGGGTCTCGGCGGAACATAAGTCTACTGGTACGCTGTAAGTTCCCCTGAATGTGCCACGGGTCTCACGACGTTCGACTGATTCCGGAAAAGGCAACGGGTCTTTATGCGCTACTAACGTGTCGGATCTCGCGGGAACAGTAGTTGACGTATGGTGCAACGGGTCTTTCGATGGTTACGGGGCTAACGGGGGCCATTCATTTGTTAGTACTATCTACGAACTAAAGAGCCTGGCGTTTTTGCCTTTGTTGGTGTACCTGTATTGGTACCGTCAGGCGCTGGTGACCACGCACGACTACCAACGAGCGTTGGACTATCTCGTGAAGGCCGTACAGGCGGAGCCGGGAAACCTCCGGCTGCAGATGGAGCTGTGCGGACTGCACTACAAGCTGCAGCAGCACAGCGCGGCGGACCGCGTGCTGACGGGTATTCTCCAGCGCCAGCGCGGCCCCGACCCGGTGGAGAACCTGATGACGGACGTGAAGGCGCAGCAGCTGAAGGCTAAAGTACAAAAGGTGCGAGGGCTTACGGACTGCCGTTACATTTACGCCTCAACGCAAATTAATTGTTCTGATGATGATTATCTGTTATATTGTGCTTTGATTCAGCCATGCACAAAAATTACCGAAACATGCCTATCCGTAATTTGGCTATCCACAGCTAATCTGGTTAAATTGGGATCGAAAATTATGAATTGATCAAAAGGTAATGCAGATTATTTTACATACTTGAGCTTATCGAAATGCCCTATAAAACCTGACAGGTTATACGTTGAAAAACTTCAAAGATCGTAACGCGCAATGCAGACCCATCATGCCAAACGTGAACAAAGCACAAAGGTGTCCACAGATAATTGACAGCGAGAATGGTCTTATTACATAACTGTGGTTATATAGATTCCGACATCGTCGGTAGTATGTGCCTTTTTATTTTTATCTATTATTATTATGGGAAGGGGGATCGCACGATAGGAAACGTCACTTATCGGGACCCGTCTATTGAGTGTCCTTACACCTTCCGCCAACTATAATGTCGCTAATATCAACAATATCTTCATACATGGTTTGTCGTCGAATGCTTATCAATATGGGATACTAATTTGGTTCTTGGCTGCCTATCGCGCTGAACTGATAATTTTTCTTAGGATGTGTCAACCATTTCGAGTTAATTTGTTTGATTCGGCTCAGCACGCTTCTTGTTTCCAAATGTTAATTAAAACCGCAGGACTTTTACTCACCGGTCGAGCCTCAGCAAATATTTACTATACGACACCGGACGTTGTCATATATTTACCACTGCGCTATTTACCACTCCCTACCCAGCAAGTGAAGCCAAATATACCGGCAATGCCATTTTTTTTCTCAAAACGCATAGTAATGCATTTGTGGTAATGAGGAGTAGCAGTGGGTCACATCATCGCGCCATTTACTAAGGGGCAGGAGTCCAAGAATGACGGCCTCGCATTTTGCTACTTGGCTGTGGTCGCGGCAGAGGGGGGAGTCTAGGTAGTAAATTTACCAAAGTTATTTCCAATTTACAGTAATTAAATCTTTCAAACCACTGATTAATAATCAACAGTAAAAACGAGCGCATGAGGAATTAGTGTTTGTGTTCATTGGTGTTGTGTGCTGGCGCAGGCGGTAGGAAATACGGAGGCGTACATCGAGACTCTGCTGAAGGCGCGGACGACGCAGGCGGCGCTGCTCGGGAAGCTGCGCGGCGAGCATCCCGATTTGATCAACGACCAGAAAAATGTGGCCGCCGACATGTGCTGCGAGCTGGCGCAGGTGAGCGCGCTCGTGTCGCCAGACGTCGTTTGGAATTTAAATGTGATTACAAGTTTGCAACCCATGATAATTATCGTGATTAGTTTATAACAATGTTTGTGAATAACATTTCTTTTTTGTGAAAAATTCCCCCACGTCCCACACATGTCCTCTCTAACTTGAAAGTCTTGATCGACTGCCTGGGTCTCCTTGGGAAAACGGCAATTGACTTCCCGGTGTTGTGTTGTCCTTATTTCGTTGCGGAACTTGACTACTATTTTAAGCCATTAATTACGTAAATTCAATGATCATTGTACAGTTCGAATATGAATCAACTGCTCAATTGGGCGAACTGATAATGCATTTGGTTGGTTTTTTGTTTGCAGTTTATATTCATGGGCTTGCGTGCAATTTTTCCTCTGATTATCGGCATTTGACGTGCTCAACATTATTTGTTTATTTTTGACGCCGACGTACGCACAATAGGAGTACGAGCTGATGCGCGATTGGGAGCGCGCGATGGAGTTCTACAACGAAGCTCTGAAGTGCCACGACGAACACGCGAAGGCGATGCTGTCGCTCGCCAAGCTTTACATGGCGGACGGCGACACGGAGGCGTGCCAGCAGCAGTGCGTCACCCTGCTGCGCTCGTACCCCGAGAACGAGGAGGCCTCCATCATGTTGGCGGAGCTCATGTTCCACAAGGTAAGGGCAGGGCATCGCATGCTTCCGTTATCATGCGAAGGACTCAAATGACGGGCTCAGATACTAAAAATTCACAATCAAAAAATGTCTTTCATTTTCTTTTAATAATTTTCAAAATCATTAATGATTCTTTTCACAATCATTATTATTTTCCTAATTTTGTTTTTTTTTGCGAGCTAAACATTTCGTTTCATTTTAGCGCTCGTCAAAATAGGTTGAGGGATGTGGCGTGTATTGGCTTTGGATATCAACACAAACTGTTTTTCCGTGCATTTGGGTCAATAATTATGAATTGTTTTCATTTTTTGTGGAACTTGACTATTTTCTGGTGATTTTTTTTTTCTGGCCACGCGAAATAAAAATTGATGTGCATTGCCTTTCTTTGGACATACAATAAATTGATGAATAAGGCATATTATTCTTAGTTCTAACACACTTTGATGGAAAATGCCCCGTTATTGCACGGCGTTCAGTTTTCGTTGTTTAACTCACTGTCACCATGGGAAGTACAATGACGGAACAAAATAGTGAGATGCGAAAACATACGTCTGAATGCATTTGGCCGTTTCGGTTAATTGCGCTTGTGGCTCATGTAAAAAAAACTCTATCCTTTGTACTTGGTATAATGTCGAAAACCCCTAAAAACGGTTGAGTTTACGTTGTCACTGCTCTGGAATGATTGGGATGCGTGTGTTGCGTTGCAGGAGCACTACGAGACGGCGATTTACCATTTCCAACAGCTGCTGGAGCGCAACCCCAATCATTACGGCGCCCTGAGTCAGCTCGTGTCGCTGCTCCGTCGCGCGGGCCGCCTCGAGGACATCCCCAAGTTTCTCAAAAACGCCACGAAGTCGACGCCGCGCGCCGCCATGGATCCCGGGCTGCACTATTGCAAGGGGCTGCAAGCGCGGTGCGTGTTTTTCCATGTTATACCCTAAAAAGTTTTGTACTTATTTATTTTCTATGTTTTGAATTTTATTTTTTTGATCCACAAATAGTTTCATACATATTTTTTAGGTTTTCGTTCCGTCCTATGTGCATAGGAACATGTTAATGTGCGATATGCATTTTCTGGAGGTATTGTTTTACATTTTGTTTCATAAAACCTACCTCGAATATTCGTAGGGTTTTATTCCTTGCGATGGGTTTTGGGTCTTCATGAGCGAAGCGGAAGGCATGTTCCTGCGCCACCAACCCAAAGTGATGATATTTGCATAAACCCGATGATTGTGAGCGCCCTATGTTCGGATGGACGCGCTGTCCCATTCCCAGGGGAAAAAATGACGGAGCGACGCGGAAGACAAAACCACAATTGATTTACTTACAATATTTATATTATAATGTATTGTTTACCGTCGTAAACGAGGCGGTATTAATATCAAGTTTTGTTTTTAGTGAACCTGTGACTAACCACTGTCAACGTACGCGTTTTGCCTGTTGCGCGCCATTGATATGCAAAAAATATTTTTGTAGTTTATTTGCACGCACATCTTTATCTTACACTTGTATTTTTGTAAACAACTGACACGTTATTATTTCCGTCCGCTCAGTTTCTCCAACGACATTCCGCTGGCGCTGAAGGAGCTCAACATGGCGCGCAAGGACAGCGAGTGGGGCGCGCCCTCCATCTTCCAGATGGTCGAGATCTACCTCAACCCCGACCACGAGGCCGTTTGGGACGAGGCCAATGAGGGGAAGGGGCGCGCGGACAACGCCAACGCGGTGGATGCCGCTATGAAGCTATTGTGCGAGGTACAACCTATTTCCAAGTTTTACAAAACTTCATTTGATAAATAGATCAATTTTTTTCTGAATTTCACTACTTTTTTCTCTATTCCTTCATTTTCTTTTTCTACTTAATTGATATCTTCTTAGCGACTAATTAATACGCCATTGGACCAAAATCCCAATGAAGTATACCTGATAGTCTTTGTACTGCTCTATATTCTATGTCAATGAAATACCACTGCCGTTATTAATGTGGAAATTTCGCTACTAAAGAGCGGCGACAGTACACATAAGTCAACGGCGGCGAGTGGCGAATGCTAATTTTGCCAGAACCAATAACTTGCCTGTGCCTTCTACTAAAGAAGGGGTTTGTAAAATAATTCTTTGTGATTGGCTAAGTACGGATATCGAATTCTGCAGTAAGCATTTTTGGTTATTTGTTTTTGAATTCCACACATTTCGACACCGGTGTCGCAGTCGGGTTCAACAGGATCCCCAAAAGTCTCAATTGTTCTTACGCATTAGTATTGGAAGGCATATATTACATTAGTGACCGCTGCATATGCAGATGAACTGATTGTAACCCGCACTCGGAAGGATAGTACGGGCGGCGTTGAGTGTATGTGGCCAAAGATAAGGCAGTTCCCGCTAAAATGTTTTCTTTTGGTACATGCTGTTAATTGTACCAATCAGAAAGGGATCACACCCTTGCCGCACATTCCGCCGCACCTGCCGGTTGGATTTGGTCATTCAGTCTGTAGGCTGGTAATTGTGAGAGCATAAACAACAGGTCATTATCAACACCTGTACACGATGATGTATGTATTCATTCACATGGGTATCGCTCCATGACATTCCTATCCAATTGTGTTTTTGACGGTACTCCACCTCGTGAAAATATATGAAAACACGCACAGCGGCCTCGGAAATCGCATAGCGCGCGCGAGCACATCATTCAGTATGATCGCTGATTGGATATATTCATTTTTATGCACCTATCTCCATTCACAATTGTTTTTCCAGTTCTCTGGGCTCACGGGGGCTCGCTGTTTGACGTGGTACAGGTGCGCGGGCAGGCGGCGCGTTCCATCCGCTACAAGGTGCTCGAGTGCTACGCGCAGATGGCGACGGGCGACAAGGGCAACGTGGAGGAGGCGCTGAGCGCGTTGCTCGACATCGCAAACTCGGACCGCGACAACGTCCCCGTCCTGCTCGCGATGGCGACGGGTGCGTGCATCGTCCCATAATAGAATCTAACCTTTCTTTAACGGTGTTTCTCGGAAAGAGCCGTTACTTGCATAAATGTCAATTGGTCACGTCCTTACAACTACCATTATCTGCGCACATAACATAGGCCGACCTCACGCACTACAGTTCATTATGCAATTGTGCGGTATGTCGTTTGTTTGGAAACCCGCTGTCTCTGTTACTTTGCTTTATTATATATGTTTTTTTAAGCGTTTTCGTGATATTGTCCATGAAGATATGCGGGATTGCGGCAATTCCACTGATATCCTGACCGCGCCGCTAGTTTGCAGTCGTGACTTGGTCGTATTATAATCGGCGTCATTTCTATCTCTGTTATGAAATTAGCGACGAACACCACACGTACTATTATTTGTGGGCGAGGGCTGATCGCTGTATAGTACTCTTTATATCGCTGATACCAATCAGTCGCTGCTTCGAAAGTGGAATCTTCCGCGATTAAAGTCATTCCGCGGTTTTCTCATTTTCTTCGACGCCGATCTTTTTGGTTTTCCGCATCGTCGGCCCGCTCCTCGTCTTCCGTCCCGATTTCATCGACAATTGTGTTTGTACTCCTGTCGCTGCGTTTAGGAAGCAACCAACGATTGTTGTTACGGCAGTCACGAATTGTGGGATTGTTTACAGCTCGATGAACCCGCGAGTCAGCGAGTGCTGCGATAGTTTGACAGTACTTAACGCTGAACTTGGTGTGCGGCTATTTTCGTGCGGCAGGTTTTATGATGATCAAGCAGACACCCAAGGCGCGTAACCAGTTGAAGCGAGTGCAGAAGATCCAGTTTAAGCCGGACGAGGCGGAGGAGTTTGAGCGCTCCTGGCTGCTGCTGGCCGACATCCACATCAAAGCCGGAAAATACGACCTCGCGCACGAGCTGTGCAAAAAGTGTCTCAAGTACAACAAATCGTGCGGGAAGGCTTGGGAGTACATGGGACAGATCATGGAGCGGGAGCAGGCGTACAAGGTATAATTGCAGTCGGTGGTATTATTATTGCAGGCGATGATCCAACGAATAATAACCGTTGCATGAGCTTGACTTCCTAAATGTGCTTTATTTTGTTTTTCTGTCGTAAATTATTCGATACAATGATTTTCTGGACATGATAAATCACAATTATACTTTAAAATGTCAACTTCAGGTTTTATTTAAAATGGTTTGCGAAATATAATGAACCTTTAAAATTGTATATGTACTATAAGAATTTAAAATGCATTCGTCGATAGCACAACGATATTTCAAAACCATATCAAAAGCATGCATTTATGTTTCGCAATTGGAAATCATCAAATTGCATTAGAGTATAAGAAGTATTAAAAACGTTCGCGGTCTCCAGAGAAGCCGTTATACTTTTATTACAAAGTCTCCAGTGTCGTGGATTTTGCGGGAGGAAACTATTTGGATTCCAACCATGTTTTTTCGTTGGCAACTCACACATTTGCAGTCTTTCCAAAGGCCAAATCATTACACTTGTGAACTGCATTTTGTTACCCAACCCGGCTTAAATGAATTTTTATGATTAGTTCTTGATAACAAGTTTAATAATGTTAACCGTATTTTTTTCAATTAATCGCGTTACCAAAGTGTGAGTTAAATCATATTAACGGGAGCGTTAATATCAGCCATTTGCACTTTGCGTAGGATGCGGCGGAGAATTACGAGAATGCGTGGCGCTTTGAGAGCGAGGCGAGTGCGACGGTGGGTTACAAATTGGCGTTCAACTACCTCAAAGCAAAGCGCTTTGTGGAGGCCATCGATGTGTGCCACAAAGTGATGGTCGCCTTCCCGGACTACCCCAAAATCAAAAAGGACATCCTCGAGAAGGCGCGCAGTAGCATCAAGCCTTAGACAATGAGTCGTATGTAACGGGGTACGGCGGTCTAGCTAGAGTGGGAAATATGTAATGCATTCAAGTGAGGTAATTTACTTAATAATAGCATACTGCGTAATTATTATCAATTATGGCATATGCAGGAAGTATGCACGACAACGTAACTATATTACAAAGAAGCCGGTGTACTAAAAGAGTTAATGAATTAGAACTAGCGTATTGCATACTCCCTCCACTGCGTTTCGTCAAGTAGCCAAGCCTAGCTTGCCTTCGGTTATTACGAATCACAAGAGCGTCGCATGAGACGCCCACTTGCGGCGTAGCGGCGGCGGCCCCGGAGGGGGGTGCGCTCGCATGCCCGTCGGAACCTACCTCTACCTCCACGCGGTGGGCATTGGTAACCATGTAGCCGTGCCATGCTCGGCACGGTAGGGGGACTAAACGAGGTACCGGAAGCAGCGATCCGCTCGATAAGCAGTCGTAGGGAAGCCTTGTGTGGTGGGTTTTGGAAGGACATGGTATCCATTCTTTAGCGCCAAGATCTCCCGGTCGGCCCGTTCGACATGTGTGTTCGCGACATTATACTCTCCCGATAAGGAGGCGGAGGGATGGTCGTGAAATATGTTTTGGCAAAGAGGGGACGGACGGATCAACGGTGGGACGCGGGAGCTAGCGGCGGACATATGAGAAGCAACGCAACGGTATGGCGCTCGCTCGACGTCGACCAACGCTCATGAGGCCGAGCCGACCTAGGGGGGAAGGGCTCGATACCAACAACGAGGACGACAACCGCAAGTGGAGGAGCGACAAGATCTAGTAGCAAAGATCCTCGTGATCGGCCACCGCCCGAAAACCCACGTACGGAAGGTTTGGGCTCAAAAGTCCGCACCCGGTACCTTCGTGGTTTGGATCCCGACCCCATTGTGCCCCCCAACCGCTTCCCTTGTCGGTACTTACCATCGATATGCTGCCTTAGGCGATGTGCTAAGGGTTATCGCGACAACACATCGCCCGTATAACTCCATCTCCATCGAAAATCATAGGGGAAGTGTACGGGATGTATTTTCGGATCAACCGGTGTTGGAGACAACTTGCAACAGACTAGGGACATAAGAAAAATTGGCGTGGAGGCAAGAGCTGCGACAACATTATGCTAGTTGTAGCTGTGGCTTTTTTCCCCCTGCCCCGACGTCGACCAACGCTCATGAGTGTAATTATATTGCAAAGAAGTTGGTGTACTTTAAGACTTGAAGAATTAGAACTGGCGTATTGCCTTACCCCCTCCACTGCGTTGGCTAAAGTAGCCAAGCCTAGCTTACCTTCGGTCTTTGAGAGTCGCAAGAGCGTCGCATGAGCCACCCCGGGCCGGTACGTCCCCTACTCGATGCCTGGTGTTATTAGTTGTATTTTTGCCCTCGAACTCAGCGGTGATGCTCGCGAGATGTTCCGATGTCCGCTAAGCTTCCCGTAAGTAGGCCGTCATTTTCTTTTAGGTAGTCATACCGGCCAAACCGCGGCCAACGCCGTTGGCAGCCGGCGCTCGCTACCTTCTCGCTCTCCAGCAGCTGCTTGCGTGTCCCAGCTGCGCTCTAGGTGCGGGGCGCGCAAAATGTAGCGTTTACTAACGATTTTTTACAAATATAGAGTGATTGTTTGAATGTTTCTTTCCTTTTTGGCAGGGAAAGCCGGATCTACTCCGCACAAACATTCCGGAGACGGAGTCTCGCGGTGATTTCTACCTCGGCCAACCTGCCGTGGAGCGGTTTGCTAAGGGATACAAGGAGGCTACTGAAAGTCGTGGGTATGATTACTCTAAGCTACCATTTACGTAGGCATATATATTCATTAGGTCCTTTCCCTATGTTTGCAGCAGTTGACATGTTGCTCTTTACCGCAGACCGGCTGTATGAATGAGCATCTAAACCACTGTGTTACCGTCGTCGAGATGTGTGCATTTAAGTATAGGTATATGTATGTGCATGTGTGTCATGCACGTGTGATCTGTTTCGAGCTCGCGCGCGCGTTTGTGTGTGTGTGTGTGTGGTTGGGGGGGGGGGGGGGGGGATGACTGTACGCGGTCGCACGTGTATGCGTATGTGTGCGTGCAAGTTTTTGTGTACCTGTTTTTGTGAATGCCACAATGCTTA
This sequence comes from Tetraselmis chui, assembly GCA_026401115.1. Lineage (NCBI taxonomy): Eukaryota > Viridiplantae > Chlorophyta > Chlorodendrophyceae > Chlorodendrales > Chlorodendraceae > Tetraselmis > Tetraselmis chui. Next base: position 86,021 of record JAPMLY010000566.1, read on the forward strand.
TTCTTATGCCACTGCGTTAACATTTCGTGCGTGGAAGTGGCTGCGGTTGTGTGACTGTAATCACCAGTTTTACTCTGTATTTGTGTGTATCTGTTTTAGTGTGTAGTTTGATATTCGTTTGTATTTATCTGTTTTGTGTGTGTTTGTGTGTGAGCATGTGGTTGTGTGTATCTGCGTTTGCGTGTGTCAGAATGTGTATGCCTGTGCAGTTGTGATTTGCTGTGTATGCCTGTGCGGTTGTGATGTGTTTTGTGTGTGGGGGGGGGGGGGGGGGGGGGGTGATTCTATGTATCACTTACAGTGTGTGTCGCCATGTATGTATGTGTTTCTGTCGAAAAATGTGAATATGAAATGTGTCACAGTGTGTGTCGGAATGTTTATGCGTGTGAGAATGTGTGTGTGTGTGTGTGTGTGTGTGTGTGTGTGTGTGTGTGTGTAACTTCTGGTGTGTGTCGGCATATGCATGCGTATGCGTGTCTCTATGTCACAGTGTTAGCGCGTTTATTTGCTGTGTGGGTGTCCGTTTATTTGCTTTGTGTGTGTCAGCGTATGTGTATTTGTTCTTGTGTGTGTCAAAACATATTTCGTGTGTTATTGTGAGTACACGTGCTTGGGTGTAAATCAGTTGTATTGTGCGTCAGTGTGTGTTTTTGTGCGTGTTCGGGTGTATGTGTTGTGGACGTGTCAGAAAAGGTGCGCATGTCTGTGTATGGAATACTTTCAGGGTGTGTCGGCATATCTTTGCAGGCGTGTTTCGTGTATCTATTGTAGTGCGAGTGCACAGGTTTGCGTGCGTGTTTGGTGTATCTGTTTTAGTGTGTGCTTTGATATTCGTTTGTGTTTATCTGTTTTGTGTGTGTATGTTGTGGTGTGTGTGTGTGTGTGTGTGTGTGTGTGTGTGTAAACATGTGGTTTTGTGTATCTGCCTTTGAGTGTGTTAGAATGTGTATGCCTGCACAATTGTGATTTGTTGTGTTTGTGTGAGTGATTCTGTGAGTCACTTCTAGTGTGTGTCGCCATGTGTCTATGTATTACTACTGTAAAATGTGTCTATGTATTTTTCACAGTGCGTGTCGGAATGTTCATGCGTGGGCGACTGTGGATACGTGCGTAATCAATGAAACGAATGTTTGTCCGAGAAGAGACGCCACTTTGCCCACAGGTTTGCGCACAACTGCGGTCTGTGCTTATTCAATGGATATCATCGAATATATAGTTGATGGTGCGGATGACCATATCCCATGTGGCTGCTCCATCGCCTTTTTGTGGACTGCTCATGCTTTGTGGTTGATTTGTGCGTGCACGCTGAAACGTCGATATGCCATTGACGGATGAGTGTGTAGCCTGAGAATGATTGTGCCAATGGTATTAGTTGTAGTTTGTGGGACCGATGATCCGGATTATTACCTAACCCTGGATTCCGATGGCGAGAATTTTCCTCGCTGATCGGATGATGGCATTTCGGAAGTGTTTTGGCCCCGAGGCTCTGAGAATGACAACTGTGGTAGCAACCTTATCCCGTGGTATGGCGGCAAGAAGTGACCCGAGTTGCCTGATGTATCCGGATGTGGTGAGACCACGGCGAGCATCACTGCCATTGTCGTATAGTGGCGGGGTCGCGGTAACAATTTCAAACCTGTGAGATACGAATGAGGTGATATATATTAGAAGTGTCCGTTGTGTTTGTGGCTGCGGTGTGCGCATGGCTGGACCCCGCAAGATCAACCCTGAAATTGCTCCCTCAAACATAAGGAGTGATGTCACCAAGTATGCAATGCCCGGGTAGGCACGCTGTCCATTCCGCTTAAGCGACCGATGGCACGCCGACAAACCTCATGGACATGGACCTCATGGTTCTGCCCCGGCAGTCGACACTGAGCGAGTGTTGTGATTCCAAAGGTTCCGTCTTGCAAGCTGCCACTCTTTTTACTTTGATCAAAAGGCACACTATCAATGGGGGCGGCGTGAATACCATGTTAGCACTAGCATCCCGTTGCCTAGTGCTTATGTACAAGGCAGCTATTTGTCATCCTAGTACTTAGTGTTATGCTATTAGCGGTACTCTATTCCTTGTAAGTGGCGGTCGGCCGGCCCTGCCGGTGCCTTCGCCGGCCGCCATCTCTCTCTTCCCACTTCTCTAGTCACCACAGCCGGCCCCCTTGTGGGGCCGGCACGACCTCCGTGTAACTATCCGTTCCCGATTCCGACATGTTATGGGCCCTCCACCAAGTTGCACTAGAGAAGAGCGTGTATAAAGCGCTCGGCGACACTCTAGTCCTACCTACTCCCACGTAAAAAAGAGTAGAGCTTGTGTAAAGCGCTCGGCGCCACGCTTGTAATTCATCGTCCAACCGACACCACGCTTCGACTTCGAGCTGGTTGTCCGCGACTGTCCTACCATCTCCCACGTAAAAAGGAGAAGAGCGTGTGTAAAGCGCCCGACGCCACGCTCGCCCCACCCAACTTTCAGTCTCGCCTAGCCTTCAACCTACCGATGCTCTCGACCGGATCTGGTTGTTTAAAACCGACCCGCGAAAATTCGGCCCGTGAGTATTTTAATTAGTATCGTTATTGTTTTTTCCCGAGGCAACGCCGCAACGCTCACCTAACTTAGCGGGGAGCTTACTTTTCCCACGGCGAAAGGGGAGAGTCAACACGAGTAGCGCCCGTTTATGCTTTTGCGTGTTTACACGCTCCTTATAGCCCTGTTGGCTTTGCTTCTTCCTCGCCGGTCGCTCTCATGCGTCGGCTAATTCGCATGTGGACAGTTTTTCCCGGTACATGTCAAAATAGTACATTACGCAGTATTTTTGGAACCGCTTCATATCGGCAACTCGCCGGTAGCGACACATTCATGTGAGCGCATGTCGCTACACCTACCCGGCTTGAGACACACGCTACAAGCACCACACCTTCGATCAAGATGGCACCTTCCTCAACGCAAGCTAGGACGACGTCAAGACCTCGGCTACCTTGAGGGGGGGTGTTAGCACTAGCATCCCGTTTGCCTAGTGCTTATGTACAAGGCAGCTATTTGTCATCCTAGTATTTACTGTTATGCTATTAGCGGTACTCTATTCCCTATTAGTGGCGGTCGGCCGGCCCTGCCAGTGCCTTCGCCGGCCGCCATCTCTCTCCCTTCACGTCCCTCTTCTCCAGTCACCACAACCGGCCCCCTTGTGGGGCCGGCACGACCTCCGTGTTACTATCCGTTCCCAATTCCGACATACCCACTTCGTCCTATTACATGACAAAGTGCTAGGGAGGGCTTGCCATTAGAGCTAATATTATCGCACATGCGGTAGCTCGACCCCGATGCGGCGTGCCATGTCGCCTATTCTGGGCTGTTTTGTGGGCTTCCCTTATGGTTGCCTTCCACTTCGGAATGGTTAACGAGTTGTAGTTCCGAGGAGCTCGATCCATGGTGGCGTCGGAAAGATTTTATGCATTTGATGGTTGTTCAAGAGCAACGAGAGTTGCTATTAGCTACATCCGTGAGATATACCTCAATGTGCCACGGCATACATGTGAGGTCGAGGATTCCGGGCGCTCGGCAATTGGTAAAAAGCGGGAGTATGGGGACCTATAGGGAGTTGCGAAGAAACTCATCCACACAATTGTGGAGTGTGGTCATACGAGCAATGTCCTTGCCACCCTTGGAAAAAAAATTGTAGGCTATCAATGCATGATCATGTCAACGGTGAAGAGCGCAGCCACCGCCCCTCCCTCATCACCATGAACCTGCATAAGGCAAGGCCTCGTGGACGGCCTCATGGGGCGCAAAACAACGATGAATAGAGTCGCGTGGTGCCGTCCTCGCAACCGCCGTCGTGTGCAACCGCTTTTGGCTCGACCATTCCCGTTATGACATCCGAGTCCGAATGGAGGTGCTCGCCCCTTACCGGGAGATGTCCCAAGTTCCTCTGTCAACCAAGAACATTGTGGGTTGGCTGCCAAGCGCAAGCGCCTAACGACATGCGGTGGGTGTGGAGGTGAGGGGCATCGGCGGAATAGCTCAAGGTACCCATTGGTGGGCAGCTAGCCGCCGATCCCCTCACAAGACTGGGGGATGGTGACTTTACCTAGACATGCCCTTTTGCACTTGATTAATTCCTATACACGCTATAGCACTTACCGTTGATATATTATAGCTTGTTAAGGTGATGTCCAGCTAGTTGTGTATGGACGTGATGCCTTGTCCAATCTCTGATACATTGAATGGTGGTTACATACGTGTCACACAAACCGCAGTCTGTCGATGAAGAGGCATCATTAAGAAATTGTAAAAGAACAGAAATATGGTACCCTGGTACATATTTTCAGCCGGTGAAATCCGGGGAACCGGCCAAACTCTTCCAAAAAAAGCCGCACTTAGATGTGAATTCAGTTTGTACAGTATAAAAATTTACGGTAAGGTGCTTTGTAGTACAGTGTAAGAGCGACAAAACCAACAGTATATACCGCAAAGGGATCTTATCATTCCATGCGCTGTGAATGATGGCGCTGCCCAAGATGCGCGAGTGCCGGTCCGAATCATGAATCTTGTAAAATTCGTACAAGAAAAAGCAAAAGCAGCAGAGGCCACCAAGCAAAAATCATGAACCTTGTGGTCTCAATGCGTCACCCCTCTCGATGAGTATGCATTCAGCAGGCGGCCACGATAGATGGACAGAAACTATCAAGGGTACTCGAGGCGGAAATGAACTCTGGGTGGAGAATCTAGCTCGTCGAATCGATGTGTACTCGAGTATATGTCGCAGCACCTACCCCAATATATTCCTCATCAGATGCTGCGTCTGTGCTCATCACGACTTCGAGCCCAAGCGAATATGTCAGAAGAAAGGCGGGCGAAAAGCGCTATATGACATTGCAAAATTTACAGAGTTTCCTCTTCCTCGGGCTTAGGCCGATGTCAGATATTACTTGAGTTTGCCAGTACCGGGAACTCAAGTGTACGGGAGCCGCTGAAATGAAGTCAGGCATACCGCGCTATTTCGTTGTCGGATAATGAGTTGACTTTGGTCCCTTTTTTTTAATTTTTTTGAAATCGTGGCCCTCCCAAACAACTCCATTGCGCTCCCCGCCGTCACCGTCGTGCCCTCCCCAAACAACTCCGCTGCGCTTCCCACCATCACCGTCATACCGTCACTCCCCACCATCACCGTCGTGCCCTCCCTAGCGCCGCTATTCGATTGTATTTAATGGTGAAACAACGGCAGTACCTCACGATCGCGGCCGCGTTCGCAGCGGCCACGCTACTATTCAGCGCAGCAACCATCGCCTCGCATAAGGCCAACAACCGTCAGTCCGTGGGCCGCCGCCGCCTCCGCCTCCGCCGCATTGGCCGCAAACGGAGGCCTCGGTACGGGACCCATGAAGAGCAGCAACGGTGGTTTGGGGGACAGCGTTTCACCGGTGCAGCGAGGTGGTCGCGGGAATACCGGCAGAGCTATTGGTGGACGGACTACGTCCAACACCCCGGCGTTAACGATGTCGGTAGCTTTCTCTACGACGAGTTCCGCGCGACCTTTAGGATCCCCAAGCCCATGTTTGACGACATGTTAAGACGGATGAGGGACTCCGGGGTTTTTGAGAACGACAACCCGCAGGGGCCAGGCCGTCCGGCAGCACCGCTCAGCCTCAAACTGATGGCGGTGCTGCGATTGTTGGCCATTGGGTGCCATGTTGGCGCAGTAGCCGGCATGTGCGGCATTGGCCGCACCACCATTCAAGAGTTCTTCCCCGTGTAAGTATGGGGGATGTCTATGGTTCTTGTTTATGCTTTAGTGGACTGTGCTTTGCCGGAGTGTCTTACAATGTGCTTGTCTGTCTTGCTTCCCCCCCACATGTTTGCGCAGATTTGTAGACTGGTTCTTGAAGGAGTACTATGATGCTTGGGTTCGACCACCGGACACCCTTATGGAGCTGCATGCCATGGAGACCATCTTCAATAGATGCGGGCTGCCTGGCTGCGTTGCATCTATGGACGGTGTGCATGTGGAGTTGGGCTGTGCGCCAGCCCGGGACAAGCATTTGTATGTGGGTAAGGAAGGTTACCCAACGGTTGCTTTCAATGTATGTGTGGGCCACAACTTGTATATATACAGCTGCTGCCATGCCCATTACGGCGCAAGGAACGACAAAACGATGGCGACTATGGACAAGTATCTGAAAATGGTGAGTACCATGTCCGTCTGTCCCATTGCATACTACAACACCTGCACGTTCAGATTTTTTATTGATGTTGTTGTCTGCTTATCCATGCAGGTGAGAAATGTCCCCATGTATACGGACTACACGTTCGACCTGCAGCGGGAGGATGGCAGCAGTTTTCAGGCTGTAGGCTGTTGGGTGCTCTGCGATACGGGTTATCACAAATGGAGGCAAACCATTTGTGGTTTCAAGCGCACATCTCAGCCGAAGCGGAGGACTTTTGCAGAGCGGTGTGAGGCCGTTAGGAAAGACGTAGAAAGGGTATTCGGTATCATAAAAAAGATACACGTTCTAGTGGATTCCCCCGTTCTCCTGAGGGATGTGCAGGACGTGGAGCGGGTGTTCAAGATGTGTGTGGTGCTGCATAACATGCTTCTGCGGTATGATGGGCTGGACACGACTGGCCAGCACGAAGACGACTGGAAGAGAATCGACCGCCAGCTGGGGATGACTCAAACCCCCAACGGTCATGGTGTGTTTGTGGGTAAGTGTTGCGTGAGTGATGTGATGTGATGTGATGTGATGTGATGTGATGTGATGTGATGTGATGTGATGGTTGGTTCGGGTGAATTGCTGACTGCATGTGTGTGTGTGTGTGTGTGTGTGTGTGTGTGTGTGTGTGATCAGTGTGGTAGTATGAATGAAAAGACAAATTTTTTGTTATCACTGTGTATGTGTGTGTGTGTGTGTATGTGTGTGTGTGTGTGTGTGTGTGTGTGTGTGTGTGTGATCAGTTTGGGACGAATGATAAGCAAAACAAGACGTGTTCTTTCAATATACAATGCACTTCACAGAAAGGCAATGGAAGATGAAGCTGATGTGTTATCATTATTACAACTTACTTCCCTTGCTGCATAATGTCATTGTAAAGCAAATCTATCAGGGTCTGCTTACGGGGGTCTGAATCGGGGAGGTTGGCTAGCAACATTTGTTTTTGCGCAATGTTGTTTTTGGTGTCAGCTGCATTCGCCTGCTGCTGCATCACGATGCGGTGCTGACCCAACTCTACCGTCAAACCTGACAGCGCCGACGCAGCTGAAGCTAACTCGCCATCTGTCGGGTCCTCACTGCCTGTAACCTGTGCTTGACTAGAGGAAATCCCGCAAACGTCCTCCGCACCACCCTCCCTCAGCCGCTTGCGGCTGCGCTCACGCGACGAGGCTCGCGAAGTGTCACCGCCCTCTCCGCGACCAGCGGGGCGATGGCTGCATAATGGACAATGAAATGACTAAATGTGTATAGTTGTGGGACAATGATGAGGCGGAGTGGGAAGGGACAAGGGGAAGGGGGCACTCACAGAAGGCAAGCGGCTTGCAGACAACTTTCTGCAAGAGGGCCGTATCGCTGCCAGCACGCCAAGAACTTGTCAGTGAATTCTGCGGGGGCTTGCTCTGGCTCACCCTCGGACTTCCTACCGAACTTGAGGTAGTACTGCTGCTTCACCTGGTCCATAATATTCTGTGTTGCACATGTGCCCGTGGGGAAGCAACCATCAGGATCAAGAAGCTCCAAATACAAGGGGGTTACCCTTTTCAGAATCTCCCGCTTCAAGCTGTCAAACTGCTGTAGCATAGCTCCTCCATTGACCCGAATACGCTTGCTATCATCGGGCGTGGGGCTGCCGCTGTGCCACATGCCCGCCCGCGTCACGTCGTCCACCTTCGCAGGATACTCCTCGACCGCCCAGGCTTGGCGATCGAGTGTTTGCGACTCCACCTGCCGCTCCGTTGCAGCTACGCAAGCGTCGAACACTGCCAGGCACTCCCCGACCTTCCACTGCGGGACAGTATTTTTCCCCGCCTGGTTGGGTTTCGGAGGCTGGGAGGCCTTGGCGGGCGGAAGCTTCTTGCCGGCCTTCGTCTTGGCGGCAAACTGTTGGACACCGCCTGCGTCGCCGCCTTGGGGGAGATCTCCGCCAACGTCTTCGTCCTCACCCCCCTCCGACGCTCCACCGGACACGTCAACGACGTCGTTGAATAGGAGTTGGGTCCGAGGGCCTACGCCCGAGGAGGGCGTCTGGCCCGGGGAGGCCGCCAGTGGAGGCCCGGCGGGAGTGGCGGGCGGCGCCTTATCGCTAGCCCCGCCATCGCCAACATCAGCACGCACGACTGCGTCTCCTCCTGGTTGGCCGCCGGGGCTAGGGTCCGCAGCCCTTCCCTCCATAGCGCGGGAGAGGTGGCAGCCACGAGAGATGGCCCGCCGTGGTGTTTATTTGGCGGGGCCAGCGGCGAGGGCGATGGCGTGCACGAAATGTGCCCGCATTTTTTTGGCGCGGATTCCGGGGCCGAACTCATGTTTGCGGAGGCCACTTGAGTTCGGGCCTCAAACTCAAGTGCCGACCTCGAAAAACCGGCCACATGAGTTCAAAACGTCATTCTGAAATCAACTCAAGCTATTTACGACATCCGATTAGCGCACTTTACTTGAGTTCGGTACAGTTTTATCGCGGAATAACTCAACTCAAGTAATATCTGACAAGGGCCTTAGGTTTTTTTTTTCCATTTTCTTCTTTTGCTTGGTGGTCTCCGCTGCTTTTTCTTGTGCTTTTTTTTTACACAGTAATATTACTGATGTCAGTAATATTCCGGTGAATACGTACATCATTTGATGCGTATGAAAAAACTTTCTGTCAGAAGTACATGTACGTATTTTTCCATATCTGTCGCGTCTAGTACGTTTACTTCATCTAATTTGTAGCTGTATAACGTACCCGTACCTAAAAACATGTACATATGGCCTATGTGTGGTACATCTGGTACCTCTGAAAGGATGAGCAGTGATCTTGGAATTCTGGATTACAAGAAAATGAAATGAACACGGACAGGGAAAATGATAGGGGAAACAAAAGGGCAAGAGCGACAAGAGGATCACGGAATCCAAATCACGGCAAAGGGAAGCACTACATTGTGCACCAACCTAGCAGATTAAACTAAGGAAACTCCTAGGCCACGCCGAGAATGCAACACGTGGAGGCGACAAGCGGCGCCTCACGCGCCGCTCGAGGAAGCACGGGGACGCTTGCGGCCCATGGCGCGGGTGAAGAGCGCCGTGGCATGATAAGTAGGCATCCCAGCCGAGAAAGAAGCGGCCTCCACGCTATATGCAGCGGCGGACAAACCGTGCAAGACGTTGTCCGCGTGAGTAACATGGACGGCGAGAGAGACCTTTTGACGCCAAGAGGCCAACAGCTTGCCCACATGCATCCCCTTAGAGGCGGGTGCCTGCTTGGCTAGCTCCGTCAAGAAAGCCGTGGCGTGGCCGCCGAGAGTACCAAATTCCGTGACTGCAAAGGGGATGAAGCGGATGTCGGGGCGACTCCGCACCCCCTCCGATCACTTCTCGAACTTGGTCTTGGAATGAATATATTCAGTGCATATATTCTCCTTTTAATCTTCTTTTTGCTTGGCGGTCTCCGTTGCTTTTTCTTGTAAAAGCATTATTCAGTGCATTTACCCTAGGGCACTACGTTTTGCCTAAGATATTAGCTTACTTACAATTTTGCCATAGGACACCCACATGCGGGGCCAGGGGGACGATTAGCGCATAATTATAGGGTTGGGTGGGGTGGGTTCGCACGAAGGCTGGATTGGAGAGCGCGAAAGCAAAGAGTGCCATGCTCTTTGCTAGTTTTGGCCTATGAGGCGAGGGCTAGCTAGAGCTGGCCGTTGGGGAAGTCATCTAGTCGTTGGCTGCGCTTTACTGCCGCCGGTACAAGGTGATTGTCGTGGAGGTACGACACGATGTTGCTAACGGTAACAATAACCGCGGGGGTCACTGTCCCGTACACATGGGAGTTGGATATGCAAATCTCTAGATTTAAAACAATCCGACCATTTAGCCCACGGCACGTTTTGCCAATAAGCTAAAGCCAAAGCCTTGCACAACCTAATCCTAGTGTTGCTGGGTGGACATAGCGAACCAGCCAAAGAAACCCCAAGCAGTAGGTGAGGGGGGCATGGTGGGGTCGATATATTTGCCTTCTGTCACGGAGCTTTTTTGGCCCAGCCACCCATGTATTTGATGACGGGGAGGGGGGCGCCGATGCAGTTCACGGCGGAAGCCGCCCCTTTTCGGAGGTTGTGCGATGTCCACTTGAAGCCGGTTGACGGTGTTGTATTTGTTGCGCGGAGCGCGAAGGCCACCCAGGCAGAAAGTGTAGCTGCGGCCTTCCACTTAGTGGAGGGTTCCAAAGGCGAGACGCTCCAAATAGCGGCAAGGGGAGGGCGTTGAAATTAGGTTTTGCAGAAAGTTGCACGCTGATTGAGGTAGTAGTCCAGTAGGTCCGCTGGCCTAGGTTTGATGGAATCGGGAACGAAAGTACCAGTTTGTCGCGGGTGTCGCATCGCTGGTCCCCTTTGGACTTGCGCACGAATTGTTGAGAGGGTATGTCGACTGCGAGGTCACATGTAAGGCAGCGTGTGCCTGTCTCCGTGTGGCCAAAAAAAGTGTAATTGACGCAAACCGCGAGCAAGGCCCGAAAACGTTCGAGTAGCGGCAGGGAAGCTAGTGTCCATATCACGTTTTTGCGGAATTTCTTTGCGGTCAAAAGCATGTCGAGGGCGACTAGGGGTGGGAGAGGTAGTCTCGTATCGGACGGGACGAGGCGTTGTTGTTGCATTTTTAGTCCGCGTATAGCGTCGGCTAAAATGTCGCCCACGGCGACGGGGGATAGCTGGTGGTCTCGGAAGTACTTGCTGACCGCCGGAAATTATGGTTGTATAGAGCTTGCGGCCACGGTGCCGAGGAGGCCGAGCTATGCAGTGTAGCGGACCATGGTAGTTGAAGTGGCGGCTAGGGGGGACAAGCCTTCCGCAGCGCAAAAAAGTAGTGGCGGAGGGCGCTGTCGTAGTTGGCGTAAGTTGACGGCGCGAGGGAGCTGCTGAGTAGGCTGATCGCGGTGTCGCCTAAGCGGTCGTTGCCTAACAAGGCACGGAACTTGGTAGGCATAGAGAATGACAAGGGGCTTGGGTTGTGTCCGCTCTGATGTGGTAGCGTGGTGTGCTTGTGCGTGATCGAAGAGGAACGGGCGGGGGCGCGTTCGAGGTTGGGTAGACGGCGCGTAGGGATTGGCCTATAGCGCCGCGGAAGGGATAGAGCCACGAAGGGGTGTGAGCCGAAAGACCACGATGCTCCATCCGGGTGGTCCGACCCCCGCGTGCTTGCCGAGCCTGCCGGGGAAGAACAAGTCGCGCGAGGGTGGAAAATGTAGAGTCTGAGCTGCGAGCCGGTGGAGATCTTGGTACCACGGTTTGTTCGGCCAGAAGGAGGCTACGATGGTAGCATGTGCGCCGGATTGGCGCAGTTTGGCGGCAAGGGTTAGTAGCGCGGTCCATGGAGGGTTACGGGAGTTGTTTTCGCGGCGCTAGGCCGCGTCCGGTAAAAGTAGGCAATCGACGTCTTCGCGATGAGGATTTCGCCATTAGGCGTTAAAACGCGGAAGCTAAGCGTTGAGTATAGAAGCGAAGCGGTCTATAGTGGGAGGGCACCACCGAGCCTGCGGGTGTCCAAAGATTCGTGGGTTCAAGTGCCAGTCCTCGATGTTGAGTTAAGGGCTGAGGGTATCTACCCAGATATTCGCCGCCGAACGGATGTAGTGGAGTCGGATGCGGATGTCGTTGGTGTCGAGTAGGTACCATAGCAAGCGTCGCAGCTCGGTCATAACGGGTGACCGTGTTGTTAGCTTGGTGACGGTAGCGATCACGGCAGTGTTGTCCTCGTGGAGGAGAACATTGCGACCTCGTAGCTGGGGGAGGAACGATTCGATTGCGTGTCGAACTGCTCGGAATTCTTTCCATGTGATGTGTTGGTGGCGCTTTCGCGCGTCCAAAAAACCACGGGCTTGATATTTGGGGTTGTCGTTCAGAACAGCGCCCCATCCGTAGTCACCGGAGTTGGCATGGAGGTAGGCAGTCTCGATGAGCTTGTAGATGGACCGGCAGTTGTTATGGTTGTTAAATGTGCGCCACCACTCGAGGTCTCGTCGTAGTTGGTGCGTTAGGCGGACGCATCCCCTACGCCCACGGCGTGTTGCAAGCACGTTGTGCAATTTGCATTAAAAAGAAACGCGCGGGGGCGATGGAGAGGTAGAGGAACTGTGCTTTGCCCGCGCATCCAGCTAGCTGTCGAGTTGGTAGCCAACGAGCGTTCGAGGCCGCTCGGCCGAGGAGAGCGGATGCTTGCTGGGCGAGTTGGCGGAGTTTGTCGGATGAGGCGCGGAACTCGCCATGGTTGAGGTCAATGGTTAAGCCTTAGTGGTCCCGACTTGGGTAGGCGTCCAAAGGCCTTTCTTGGGGTTACGAAGGAGGCCGAGTTGTTTGAGAAGGGCCTCGACGCGTTGTCGCAGTAGAAGTGCGGCGTTGTAGGAGTCGGCGAGGAACACGAAGTCGTCCATGTAAGATAGGAGGCGGGTGCCGCGCCACCGGTTGTTGATGAGGAAACGTTTGGACGGGCGTCTTGTTGTTGGAGCAGCCGTAAGGGTGGGTGGAGGTGGGCGGCGGAGGTAATTCGTGTACACTTGTGTTAGTTTGCAAAAGTAGTAGGCCGAGCCTGACCATCCCATCGGGAGGCACGCGAGGCGCCAAAGGGTGCCGCGGTATTTTACCTTGAAGTGATCGCGGTCTTCCTCCCGGATGTCAAGGGTGTAGTACCCGTCGGTGAGGTCGAGGGAGACGAAGTAGTCGCCCGGACGGGACAGGTGGCGCAAGTGTTTTAAGGTCTCACACGTCATGTTCAACTCGGGACAGTAGCGGTTGAGATCGCGGAGGTCGATAATTAGTCGCCACTGGTTGTGACCGGGCTTGTGGACGAGGAACATGCGGGACACGAAGTGGGGGTTGTGAGAGCGTTCCCACGCCCCGCCGGCTACGAAGCGTGGGAGTTCTGTGTTTAGAGAATTCGAGATGTGCTGGTGTAGCGTTTCGCATAGACATGCCGTGGTTGAACGGGCGTGGGCGTACGCTCTGCTTGAACTTGACGCGGACTCCATGGTGGATCAAGTGTATGACTTGGCCGCTCGCGCCGATGCGTTCCCACTCCCGCCATCTTCGTCGGACGCGATGCCGCATGAAGGGAGATGAGGGGGAGCTAGAATCGGCGTGGCGGACCACACCATCATTTCTTTTGTGGGGGCCACGGTGCGTCGACCGCCTCGGCGGTTAGAGGGGCGCGTGTGGCTGCTGCTGCCACAGTTGCGGCCCTTCGTTTGTCGGCAACTGCTTTACGGGCTTTGGCATCCGGTCCGGGAGGCTTGGCAAGAGTGACTATGGCGAATGTTGAGCGAGCGGACACTTTGCTGGCGGCGAGTAAGCTGACTTCAAGCGTGCGGTCGACGAAAGCGTAGCGCGTCCAATGGGCCAGAGACCGCGGTCGGTCGCGGGCGACAAAAACGTTTGTGCGCCAACTCGGCGAAGACGCGGTCCGCATATGAGCTCGCTTGTCCGCTCTTGGTGAGGCGGAGGAAGCCCAATCGAGTACGAGCGGCCTACTCCGTCGCGCTGTGTGGGTGCGATTACCCGCTTTGATAATAAGGGCAACCGCCTTTGCTTACTTTGGCGATAGGGGTGGGCCGTTCGACAGCGCGCCCAAGCCCTCGCAAATTGCCGCGTTGGCGCAGCTGTCAAAGAAGTCATAGCAGCCCATGTGGAGGTACTCGTCGTAGGCGGGTTGTGTGTTTTTGTCGCTGACGGTACGGGTGGTGTCGTTTGTTAGGGTCCGGAGACGCGATTCCTCTACGTCGCGCGGGAGACGTTCGAGACCGGCAGGGATGACTTCGCCGTAGTCGGCGAAGTCGACGAATTCGGACGCGGTCGGTTCGGGTTCGTCGTCAAGCAGGTCGATAGGGGGCTAAGGGGCCGCCTTACCACCCTCCATCGTTTGTGTCGCGTGGGGGGGAGTGGACAGTGGTTGATAAGTAGTAGCGTGTGCGGCTATTGGTGATTGGATCTGTGCGAGCAAGGTCTCGTTAGCACTAAAACCTGCTCGGTGATCCGTTGTTTCAAAGCCGACACTGCCGTACGAATCTGTTATGCTGTGCGTTGCTCGATCGAAGTAGCGTGAGCATCGGGCACATGGGCGGACGTAGACTGTTTAGGCTGCATGATGCGGGACTACATAGCTAAACGAGGTAAAGTGTCGCGTGACGCTCGAGTGCGCATGGGACGATGGGAAAACTGACAACATGCTCGACTGCTAGAGTCCATACTGCATTTGCGCGAAGCCTAGATTGGTTGAGCGCGAAAGTAAAGAGTGCCAAACCCTTAGCTACTTCTGGCGTATGAGGCGAGGGCTAGCTAGAGCTGGCCGTTAGGGAAGTCATATGGTCGTTGGTTGCGCCTTATCGCCAGTACAAGGTGGTTGTCGTGGAGGTACGACGCTTTATTACTAACGGTAACAATAACCGCGGGGGTCACTTTCCCGTACACTGGGGAGATGGATATGCAAACCTCTAGATTTAAGATAATATGACCATACATGTAGCGATATATCAAACCAAGTAATTTCCCATTCATGACATTCATGTGAATGAGACAAAGCATAATTCGCATGCCAATATACACAACGCACCGGGACATGGCAATCAAACTAGCGATGAGAGTACATATTGCTTATTTGTTAACGTCCCATTTGGGGGGATGGGGCACGTATCTTCATGAGTGTGTCGAGTAGAAGACAAGGGTACTGACGGATTAGTGACGGGACGCGGGCGTTGGAGCTAGCGGCGAACAGTTGGGAAGCAACGCTAGGGTATGGCGCTCGCACGACGTCGACCAGCATGTTGACGTCGAGCCGGCCCAAAAGGAGGCAACACGACACTAGCAACGAGGAGGACTATCGCGACATGAGGAGCGGCGAGGTATGGCGGTGGCAATCCTCGGGACAAGCGGCCTCCGGGAAACCGTGTACGGAGAGTTTTGAATAATGTCCTTACCCCCGCGGCCGTTTAGATCCGGCAAGGGCGACCATGCCCCACCTTGCCGTTATCCACCGTCGCTAGGCACACCTAATGTTAGAGAGGGTGGACTTCCTTCCGTACATCTGGTATTATCGACCGGGGAAAGTGCTAGTAAAGTACTAATTTTCGCGGGAAACTAAGACTTCCCGCGGACTTTCTACACATACAAGCCCTATGACAAATAAGTCTACCCACTACCGCTCCCGCGGGTGCGATGGCACGCCCTCCCACCCCTACCCAAGCCCCGTGGTCTACCCTCCCTCCCGAGGTACCATCTTATACGTCTTCGAGCTGCGGGGCGTCTACAAGCAGCGCCGTCCTAGCCATGTATGCCGCATGGAGCTTGTATCAACGCAGTACGCACACATTCTGATCGACACCCATGAGGACACCCTCTTGGCCTTCCCTATGGGGGACAGGTTCGCCCACTTCACAGTGGGCGGCCTTGCCCCACTCCACAGCACAGAAACCGACTACGTTCACACAGTCCACCGACAGTTCTACCGCAAGGGCCTCGAATGCCGCATGGTGGAGAAGTCCGATTTCACCAGTTTTATAATACCTCCGGCCGACAATATGGCCACAGTATTAGCCAACTTCACAAACAATGATTTCGACACAGCTAGAAGTCGAGCCGGCCTCCACGCCCTCTACTCCTCACTCATACCGGCGGGTGTCAACGTTTCTAAACAGCCAACGGCGGCCGCGCTTACTACCGACGAATTGGACGGGGTCGGCACTATCGCTATGATGGGCGACACGGATGCCACCTTTACCGACACCCAATAGGTGGTCATAAGCCTCACCTCTCCCCTCCCTCTCCTCTATGCCACTACCCGTAGAAAAAATCCTATCCACCTTATGCCGGACCCGATCAACCCTCAGTTCCCCCGTATATTCCGCGTCCCGAAACCATCATTGGAAGAGGGCGAGGTCCTACCCCCAAAGCCCATCGCACACACATGCGCCGCCCTTATTAACAGCACCGATCTAGCGACCACCCTCGTCGTTGATGCTACGTGGGCCTCAAGCGGCATGCCCTCTCAGAAAAAGACAATGCCAACCCGACACCATCATATCACGGAAAGGCATGTGATTATCTTTGCCTCGGTGATGACTCTTAACATGCACATATCGAGCCTTATAGGGGGCTCGGCCAAGCCCTCTATACCGGTCGTCTTACCTCGCGCGGGCTGTCAATAAGCTCCTACGACTACAACCTATCACCCGCGCTGGTCCGAGGATGAACTCCGCTGATATCTCTACACAACACCACGACCCGGATATTGCTAGCGACAACGCCGACCAGCATGAAGCCAACTTCATTGCTAACAATCTACTTGACGACCAACTTACTGCTCTGGAGGAAGACACACAACGAAGCCCCGTGGCAGCAAGTCCGATCTATGAAACGCCGCCCCCAAGATTAGCCGGCAAACCTACTTGACATTAAAGAATACGAGAAGCGCGTCGTCTCCGTCCGGCTTGCCCTCCGATCGCCCCCCCTACCTCCCGCAAAAGATTTGCAGGAGAATATGTTGCCTTGCTGGGTGTTGCCTGGCCCTCATGCTCTTGTGACGAGTACCGTCATGCAAGATAACATTGCATCAATGACATTGGATATATATACTCGTTACATATTTGATATGCAATTTTCCATCGGAAGGGCGTACAACACGGTTACGTCGCCACCGTACTTAGCGAGGGTAGTAATGTTATGTACTCTACTAATAATGTCTCCCGGTATGTATAGGTACGCATAGTTAATCCAACTAGCTATATAACGCGCTAATCTGATTTCCTGAGACAGACGAGCCGCGTCGCTAGTCTGTCTAGACCGTAACGAGAGCCCTAACACATGGTCCGAGGACTAGACGAAAGCAACTACAAACTAGCTATGGTGAACCTATAGGTGAATATATTTTAGCCTAGTGTAGTAGAGGGAGGCAACAGAACAATTTTATCAATCCCTTTGTCCATTTACAATTTATTGTTAAATACCCTAAACCTAAACCCCACCGACCTCTTGGGGATGAATGTGCCGGTCTACACGATATTGAAAGTACCGTGGAGTCGGTTGGAGCAAGGTCGCTTGTGGGTTCGGGTGCACGGAGGTCGTGCGGCGTTCACGAGATTTTGTGAGAGGACGGCCGCCGCTCTCGCAGCATAAAATTCGAGTTGCTGAGCCAACAAGAGTCCGGGGCGGTGGTGGAGAGGCTCCCCGGTTGAGCCTCTCTAAATAAGGCATGTCTACGGCACAGACAACGACCGGGCAAGCCCGGTCGACATGCAGCGCAGAGCCAGTATAGCGCTTGCCAACCAAGTCGGTGTAGTGGTAGCGGACGGGCGAGTAACCTTGTAGTTGGGGTCAGCGGAAGGCCGGGTCATGTGGCTTGGGCGTACGCACACGCCCAGTCGAGAGGGTCCGCGGGGTGAAGAACGAGGGAGGGACGGCGAGACCGCAGGTGTGCAAGGAGTGGGTCCGGATCCTTCTGAGCAAACATGTCCAGATTTAAAACTCCGGAAACATCAAGAAGTATATAAGAATAGCAAACATATCGGATCTACTCGGATTCGTGGGTAAAACCCTAATTTTCTCAGCCGGATCCACTCCCTGCATATGTGGCCGTTAGGTTGGCTTTGTTATTGTGCGAGATTGTGGCGCACGGCTGGCAATAAGGGTGAAGTCGTCGGAAACGGGTGCCGCGTGTCTGAAATGGTTTTGTCGCGGGCTTTGAGGCTTTTCATTGGCCGGCGTGTGACCGCCGGTCGTCGTTGTACACGTGGGGGTGAAGGGAGCTGCATGAGCTCATCGCGGACATGTGTTACCAGTTTGCGAAGCATTTCAGCACGCAAGGCGGCTGACGTTGTTGATGGCTTGCCTTCCATCTCTCATTCCGTAGCTGCGAAGGCTATGAGGACTTGGAGCGTTGAGTTGTCTCGTCCGTGCCGGTATGTGACGTCGGTGACGGGACGATGTTAGCACTGGCATCCCGTTGCCTAATACTTGTGTACAAGGCAGCTATTTGTCATCCTAGTACTTAATCTTATGCTATTAGCGGTTCTCTATTTCCCCGTTAGTGGCGGTCGACCGGCATTGCCGGTGCTTTCGCCAGCCGCCATCTCCCGCCTCCTTCTCACATCTCTTGTCTCCACAACCGCCCCCCTTGTTGGGCCGGCACGACCTACGTGTAACTATCCGTTCTTAACTCCAACAATTGAGTGGCGGTATTCGCCAAGTGCGAGGCTAAGGCGGCGACAAACCGGCAACTGTATCGGGTGTTGTCTTGAAGCGGTGCTCAACGATATTCCTCGGGAGGCGTTGGAGCCGAGTGAGCGTTGTTGACCAATGCCCTTGGAGACGTATTGCGAGTCCCTTTCAGTAGCGGCGCAGGCCGTCCGTGCTTAATTCGCAAGGTTGCGTTGCGCGTGAGGGGAAGCGACGATAAGGGAAGGGGGTGCCTCTTAGAGTTGGGAACGGATAGTTACATGGAGGTCGTGCCGGCCCCACAAGGGGGCCGCTTGTGGTGACTGGAGAAGTGAAGGGAGAGAGATGGCGGCCGGCGAAGGCACCGGCATGGCCGGCCGACCGTCACTAATAGGGAATAGAGTACCGCTAATAGCGTAACACTAAGTACTAGGATGACAATTGCTACCTTGCACATAAGTACTAGGTAACGGGATGCTAGTACTAACACCCCCCTCAAGGTAGCCGAGGTCTTGACGTCGTCCTAGTTTGCGTCGAGGAAGGTGCCATCTTGGTCGAAGGTGTAGTGCTTGTAGCGTGTGTCTCATGCCGGGTAGGTGTAGCGACATGCGCTCACATGAACGTGCCGCTACCGGTGAGTTACCGATAAGAAGCGGTTCCAAATGTACAGCGTAATGTACTAGTCTGACATGTAACGGGAAAAACTGTCCCCGGGCGAATTAGCCGACGCATGAGAGCGACCGGCGAGGAAGAAGCAAAGCCAACAAGGCCGTTTGGAGCGTGTAGGCACGCAAAAGCATAGACAGGAGCTCGTGTTGACTCCCCCCTTTCGCCGTGGGAAAGTTAAGTTCCTCCCTAACTTAGGTGAACGTTGCGGCGTTGCCTCGGGAAAAAACAATAACAGTACTAATTAAAGTACGCACGGGCCAAATTTTCGCGGGTCAGTCTTGAAAAACCATATCTGGTCGAGAGCATCGGTAGGCTGAAGGCTAGGTGAGACTGGAAGCTGGGTGGGGCGAGCGTGGCGCCGGGCGCTTTACACACGCTCTTCTCCTTTCTACGTGGAGATGGTAGGACAGTCCCGGACAACTAGGTCGAAGGCGAAGCGTGGTGTCGGTTGGACGATGAATTACTAGCGTGGCGCCGAGCGCTTTACACACGCTATACTTTTTTTTACGTGGGAGTAGGTAGGACTAGCGTGGCTCCGAGCGCTTTACACACGCTCTTCTCTAGTGTAACTTGGTGGAGGGCCCATAACCTTTTAGAGTTGGGAACGGATAGTTACACGGAGGTCGTGCCGGCCCCACAAGGGGGCCGCTTGTGGTGACTAGAGAAGTGAAGGGAGAGAGATGGCGGCCGGCAAAGGCACCAGCATGGCCGGCCAACCGCCACTTATAGGGAATAGAGTACCGCTAGTATCATAGCACTAAGTACTAGGATGACAATTGCTACCTTGTACATAAGTACTAGGCAACGGGATGCTAGTGCTAACAATGCCGGTTGCTTCGGATTGTAGCTTTGTCTCTTGAAGCTAACTTGCGGCGCGCAGATGGCGTCTCGAGCGCAGTGTGTGAGTATGACCACGCCGGTGGTCGTATATTGGGGCACGTGTCGTACTGCAACACGGCAGAGGGCGAGTCGGAACACACGCCCGGTCGGGAACCCGAAGATTAACATGTCTGAATGTTGCCGGGATGGAAATGAGCCTTTGTTGGACTATAGGCGCGGTCGTTGCAAGGCCGCTTGCTTGCACGATTGCCGCTTGCTTGCACGTAACCAACACCGCATTTAAGCAAGCGCCAACCTCATATGGTAGAGTCCTCGGTCGAGGTCTCGAAAAGTGATTTGTTGACGGCATGTGGTATGCGCGCAAGACCGGAGAGGGTGAAACCGAAAATTAGGTGGGCGAATGAGAACGAAGGGCGGGTTGGAGTCATCGTTCAACGAATCATGAGGCGGCCATGGGCCTTTGTTCCCACCCATTGTGGAAATTGTGTTCATAGCGCGGGAAGGGATTCTTGCGTCTTTTTGTTGGTAGCCGCGTTTGGTTGGCGTTTCGGCAGGGCGAGTGACGCGGTCGAAACCGGCGTGTGCCGTCCCGCGAGAACACGCCGGCCATCGGCGGATGTTAATAGAGATGAGCACACGACGTGATGCTTTCAACGGTGTGTCCGAGCTTATGCGTGTGGCATGGACACCGTGAGAGCATTGGGCATGGTGGGATGTTGTTGTGGAAGCGATTATAGAGTATTTTTCTTGTGCAACTCGTCGCGTGCACAAAGGACATGAAGAACAATAGACACTTTACGCGTCTATTAAAGATGTGACGACACTTTTACGAGCGCTTGATGAAGGCGGGCGTAAGTGCATAGTGCGCAATTTGGGCACCGGCACTTGAGGGGGCGGCATAGCTAGTGCCACTAGGGGTCGTCGTCCAAGTCATTGATTGGTTGTTAATAAGCGGTACGTGTGACGCACCGGCAATGCATGGATCCAAGCCGTTAAGTTGTACCGGTACTTCCAACACAAACGGAGTTTATCAACCCCTATATGTACAATATATCAATCTTACCATACATTATTGAAGCAAGTACGTACTATGGTACTGTGGGTTCATTCTACAGTACAAGTAACTGCACAGTTCCTATGCTAAAGGTTTGGGTACAATAATACAAAATTCTAAAATAGCCGCCATTGGTGCGCTACTATCCAGCAATATTGCTATCCATTAAAGCAATACCACCCACTCCCGCCGTCGAGTTCCACGTCTTTATTAACGGGCAACTTCCAAAAAGACAGATTGAAATGACCTATCATCAGCCGAACAATAAATCTCATTTGGTCAATTGCGCCTTAAAATGGCCCCTTCACTTGTGTACCGTTACTCTTTGAACATGGGCAAACCAGCACCATGAAAAACGCACAAGCCATGACACACGTTGTAGTAGGGCGGAGACACATTATGCCCTCGGTTCAATTGCATTCTTCAGTGTACGCAACAGAATCGAATGCGAGTTGTACTCAAGTTCAGTCTTGCATGGCTCACATCACAATACGGCCCTTTCCCCCACTCGCCTACCCCCCTCACGCCAGCACACACACATTCGCGTGCGCCGGGGGGACTATGGCTGCTTACAATTCTTCATCCCCCAAGGAACGAAGGGATGGATTGCATATGATTGTGTTGTTTGTTGTACCTAGTCGAAGAGTACCCGGCCTACACAAAGCCTATTCCCAAGCGCCCAAAATGGGAAAATATGGGAGTGCCACAGCACAACACCTAGTCCAGATTCTTGTCACATGTCGTGAACTTTTTTTAATTTGCACGTGATAAATTGTTCGGGTAAATGCTAATGATGAAAAAATGTGTATTCCTGCAGTGCAGAAAGCTTACAACACATCTTACGGTCGCACGTGCCTCTTCCCCGATCCGAAGCCCCCCAAAATCCCGACGATCAACCAGCACACGGTGTGGACTCTAAATCCCCATCTGATCCCTTTCCCCACAGGCGAGCAAGAGGTGCGCACAAAAACGTGTGATGCGAAAAAAGACAGGGGGTGGGATGCCATCTATTTGCGCGTCATGGTGGCCACGACGTAGCGTCGCATCTCCGGTTCCTCGATGTCGCTCATGTCGTCAGCGTGCATGTCGCAGCTGACGCCGTCGAGGAGCTCCTTAAAAAAGTCCTTCGTGGAGGAGTACATCATCTTATCCTTCACTGACGCGCCGTTCGGTGACCTGTTGTATTGAGGTATGAGCCTTGGGTCAGCAATGAATGTGCTTTGGGGGGTAAAGATAAATAATAAAAAAGCCACACCATGAGTGTATGAGGGAGGGGAGGACCAAATGGAGGAGGGATCAAGCAAATCGGGAGAATGGATACAGCGACTTTGTTAAAAAAAATGTCCATGACGATACAAATTAATAAGGGAGGGGTCGACATATGTGTGTACATGCACTTGAATGACGGCGGAAACACCGTAAATACCGTGTGTTGGTATGTCGGTGAGAGAGAGAGAGAGAGAGAGAGAGAGAGAGAGAGAGAGAGAGAGAGAGAGAGAGAGAGAGAGAGAGAGAGAGAGAGAGAGGTGGGGGGGGGGGGGAGATGAAAAAGAGGGAAAGACAGAGAAAGAGATACGGAAGAGTAAGCGATATGCAAACAGGGTTTACGGAAACCGTTTATCTTTCAAGGACATGGGTACAGACACCAGTTTGTACGAAAGGGGGGGGGGGGGGGGGGGGGGGGGGGGGGGGATGCTTCTGGCTGAGAGCATGATATTGATTCGCAAACGTGAACCATGAATGGATGTATGCATCATGCATGCATGAATGTGTGTGTGTGTGTGTGTGTGTGTGTGTGTGTGTGTGTGAGAGAGAGAGAGAGAGAGAGAGAGGTGCCAATCTATGTATATCCATGATAAATCTGTGGGTTCGGGTGAATTACGTGCGTGTGTGAGCGAGCGCACGCGTATCTTCCATGTATCGTAATTACTTCAGTGTCACTATGCGTGTATGATGCACATGTGTGCGTCCTTGTGGAGGAGGGGGGGGAGGGAGGGGATCAGAAGCAGGGACATACCAGAGCACGAAGACAAGCTTGTTCAACTTGCGACCCTCACTTGACGTCAAGAAGAAATCGTACACCGCATACCTCGGGTTGTTGGGCGGTAGAGCAGCGAGAAAATCGTCGTAGTCGCCATTGCCGATAGTATCCACCACCACCTACACACATACATGCAACCACATAGTTCAAGACAAGTTCCGCTACAACATATTAGGCAGACACGGTCAAAGGTTCGTATCGCATTTGTTAACTCAGTAGACTTCGCTTTCTCTCTCTCTGAAACACGCACACACACACATTCACGCATACACACAAATGCACACACAGGATGTACACAGACACACAACTGCAACCCCATAGAGACAGCAGACACGCAAATCCACACACACACACACACACACACACACACACAAGACACCAAAAGCTGCAGGTAAATACGCTTGCTGGGCGTGACAACCATTTACAAAAGAAATCACAAGTCACAGGTGCACCACTTGTCACACGGATAAGTCTACAAATATGTCGTACAACATATATAGCACCCTCAAACCTCATCAACACGCGCGCGCGCGTTGCCAGATACTCTTAAAAGCAAATGCACAAACAAGCAGCAAACTCACCTGCGAGCTCTGGATCCTGTACAGCACCCAGGGGAACGAGGACTTGGCCTTCATCGCCATGAAGGCGTCCACTGAGCCGCTGTCCACACTGTACCCGCTCATCGATTTCTGCATTACCATCCATCCAGGCTCAGCCACCGATCGATGCCCAACATTCATCGCACAAACCTAGAAACAATGCACCTCCAGTGCCCCCCCCCCCCCCCCTTCCTATGATTGCACTTCAGAGAGTACATGATGGCTGAAAATACAAATAAACCACTCGTCTCTTTCTGTCTTAAGAATGCGTGGACAAAGTTTGTACTGGGTCTCACTAAAATCACAAGCGCCTGTAACACTTAATAGAACCTCCTCTGAAGCCCGCTATTCAGCAACCACACATTCACATACCACAAGTAACTACACCTCGCCCAAACGACTCACGTACGCGACTGCCACTGTCCTCATACTTCAGAATTCTTTCCCACGCGCCCTCAACCTCTTCCCCCTCCCTACCAAACGCTGCTTGCTCTGGACAACCAACGCCCAAAACCCCCGAGTGGCATGGTTCCTTCATCCTCTGATGACACACAGTGTACAACCACATGGAATGCCAAAATATTACTCCCCCCTCCCCCGCGCCCCCCGAACACTCTCACCCACACACACACACACGCACGCACAGAGACATGCACAAAACACACGCACGCATAGATACACACACATACATAGACAAACGCACACATACACATACGTATAGATAGATGCACCCACTAACCCACTGACATACACACACACACACACACACAAACACACACGCATACAATCACACACACAGACACGTGCACACGCACACACAAACAAACACACCTAAACACACACAGACAGACATGCGCAGACACTCAAACACGTGCACACACAAAAGCAAACACACGTACACACAGATACACACATATGCAAAAACACACACGCACACTCCTCTGCGTAGTCCACATGCATTGCTCTGCGCCCCTGTTCATGACCTTTCTGCGTGAGACTTGTGCAAGAAGTGTGCAAGGGGCACTCACCCCAGGCAGGTTCGTTCCCGAGAACCACTCAGAAACAGGCGCAGCGGCAGCGGCGACGGAGCCGCGCCGGCTGGAGGGGGCCGACCCCGGTGGCGCGGATTGCTGCGGTTTGGAGCGGGTGGGCGGCTCGGAGCGACGGGGTGCCACGGGCTTAGGGGGCGCAGCGGGCGGAGGGGGAGCGGCGAGGGGCGTCCTCCTCACTGGCGCCTCTGTCGGACAGGAGAGGAAGGGAAAATGGGAAGACACAGGCAAGCACACGGACAGAGCATCCCCTGTCAGTGCACTCTACTTTCCCATGCACATGACTCCAGCCGCCATACACATAGCGCACCCCTTCTTCCAGCAAGTGAGCATAGAGGGGAAATATAAATGACGCAAATGGACACACGGCTGAGTTGTCCAGTTGGTCCAACTAGTATAGGTTGGTGTATGCGCCAGTATGCGCCAGTGGTATGGGCACCACAGGTATGCTCAAGGTGATAGAAGTGAATGAGGCATGCAGCTCCTAGTCTTAATCTAGTCTGCATAGCCACGGAACGGAACTTCGATACCTGGCGCACCTAGTCTGGGTTGGACTGTCCAAGTTGGACGATAATTGTACCGGTGGTAACCTCAAGCTCAAGGAGACGGCGAGTAGGGGCGACGGAGGTAGGTTGCTCTGGGCCATAGGGGCTACCGCTTGGGCTGCTAAAACACGACTGGAGAGGCGAGGGGAGGAGAAACGATTTGGTATGCAGCGGGATGTTTCGAAACGTTGGATTGGTCGCAGCGCAGTAGGCTGAACCAACTTTGACTCTGACTGCGCCGTCAATGTGCTGCGACAACAGCGGGTAGGAGGGTGACGAGGCGTAGGCGGGCGAAGGCTCTGTCGTGGAGGGATATTCCATTATGGTATCGTTATTGTATGAGAGCCTAAGATGCCGTAGCGCTTGGAACGTCGGGCCGCAGTCCCCGAGGGTCGGAGACGGGGGTACTGAAAATAGAGGTCGCGAGAGTTGAAACGACCAATCGTTTCGCTTTCGTCATGTTATCGTTTGTATTTCGCGTCGTTGATATGGATCCCGCACCTGCTTGCACGGGAGGGGCCGCTGGGGCCACCGTGGATGGGACCTGGTGGTGGTGGTGGTGGTGGTGGCCGTTTGACTTGGGAGCAGCAGTAATACCGCCGCTGAGCGTGGCGCCAAGAGAGGCCAGGAATTCTAGTTTGACTTTGTCGTAGTCGCGCTCCTCCATGAAGCCCGCGTCAAAGGCGGCCTTCAGGCTCTGCGCCCGCAACCAAGCGTCCTTGACGCGGTCGTAATCCGTCGGCCCTATGAGCCCGCCATCCAAAGCGTCTTTGCAAGTTTGTAGCGCCTCCATTGCGATTACAAAACAGCCTAACACAGGGATTCTCGACGCTGCTACCTGTAGGGCTAAGGCTAGCGAAGCTGCTTGACTTGTGCTCCAAGCGCTTATGCGAAGTGGATCTGCGGCTCCCTATCGGCACCGCTGCGGCAGTCTCGGTGTACAGGTACCCGTAGTAGCGAGGTCTCCAGTTCAGCGTCAAGGTGCATACGGGTATAATAATCTTTCGCGGATGGTGGCAAAAGTTCACCTAAGCACCGGCCTTAATCTGTGTAAAGGTAGTACCAGTACATAAGGGTAGGACTAGTCGCTGTTAGATAATCCCTGGCCTCCGGGCGGGCGCACGAGAACCACCTACATGTACCCGTACTGATGGTCTGGGGCTTACCTGCTAGTCCCGTATGCCGGGGAGCAATAAATATTTCTGGTAAAAAAATAACTCGATTAGCCGTTGCTTTTAGGTTCTGGCCAGCAGCCGTAACGCAAAATCCCTGCAGAAGTAGCCCCGTCTGGCTATGGACTATTTCAGTGTAGATTAGTTCGACCACAATTTTTTATGCTTCAAGTATCAGGCGGGGTGGACAATGGCCGGTTTTTATGCTTGAGTGGATGGCAAGCGGTGGATACACGGTTGAAAATGAGTTGATTAGCGTTAGGAAAAAATATCATTACCCAACGCATATGCACACAAAAGTTTTTGACATGTACTCCCCACTCGGCCATCGCTACATCTCCGCGGCAACGACACCCGCGGACGTCCCCGCGCCCACGACAAGGCTAGGCACGTATGAACCATAGACGCATGGCACGATGGGCGGGGTGGATTCGGTTTCGGTCCTTCGGTGGCATATACAATGACATATAATAAATATTACATGACCTGCGAGAGGGGCGATTGTGCCCCCGTCTGGGCAACCATCGCAGTCACGTAGTCTTGATGTTTTGGTGGTTCAACACGCGGGTAGTTGTGCATGTAGTGTTGCTACAATCTATTAACGATATAACAAAGCATTGCGTGGTTGTACATGTACACTTGCTCCTATCGAAATGCCCCGTACTTGACGTGTCAACATGTACCTTTGAGCAGTAATTAATCGAAATATTTCCCATCACTAATAATGCTAAGTCCATATATTTTGTAATGTCGAGAAGCGCTTCAGAAAAGTCGTGGACATGGAAAATTCAAGGGGGGGAACCAAAAGTGCATGAGTGACAGTAGGGTAACGGCCCAACGGAGTCTAATACAAACAATGTTGTGATACTTTCTATATTTGTAGTTTCCAAACCATGATGTCACTTTTTTTAGTTCTGGATATAATGAATTAGTGAGCTATAAAACACAAAAACACTCAAAAATACGAACATACAAACATCTAGAGACAAATGTCATCAAGTAAACACCCATGATGATGGAATATGTTGATGAGCCGATACCCGTAGTGGCGGTTACTTTATATTATAGCACCGATGCCGGTACATTCTTTCTTTTTTCAATTTTTTGTGTCCATCCCCGCCCTAGACACGGGACTAGCGGGTAATCACCACTACGATCGGCTATACGGGCGGCATTTTGCAAGCACGTATAATGAGAGTGTAAGGCTAAAACATATTGTGCAAATCCCACTTTGAGGCGAAGTGTTAGAGTTTCACCCACTAAAGATCTTTAGTAACATGCAATCATGGATGCTTCAAATTCAAACATTATCCATGCGCATGAAAGGTTTGTTCTACCCGTCCGATCCGGGCGTCGGGCCGTTCGAGTAGTTGCGAGATGCAAGAACCATGTCCCATCTCACTTATCAAATTATTTGGGGAGCGAGTGCGATGCATGAATTGCATGAAAAAAAGTAATGTGAGGGTGCGCATGATGACGCTATAACTATGAAACCTCCCATTTCCCTGAGAGAGGTAACAATGGCGCCATGAATGGGAGAGGGCATCAACTAAAAGCCATGCAGTTATATCTTGAGCCTTGAGGGGAGGTAGCGAGCTGACGTGCGAAATCCTTAAAATCTGTGGATATTACATATCCCGAAATCACGACGGTGGGCATTCAAGCATTATATGGTTTATAGGTTCAAGCACACCCCCGCCGAAAGTAGGGCAATGATGGAGAAAACGTCAAGGCATGGCGTGAATACGGGCAAGACGACGGGCGGTCAGTGGGTAATACACGCGAAGGAAATTGAATCACAATGTACAACCCTAGTATAGACCCCGTAGGAATGCCCGTTCCGTACCGTGGTAATGGATTTCCAACATACGAATCTTGGTAATAAATACTCCATGTGTTGGTAGATCTAATCGATGACGTCGTGAATCGGGCCCACACCGATGCTCTAATTAGGTTAACGGCATAGCGCGGTTGTAAAGACCTCTACGCGTGTGGGATGCGAACGCCCAGTGCTATTTCCGTGCTTGATCTACCAAAATGATCCAGCAAATGCACAGCCGCAAGCGTCAAAGTACTAGGGCGCATCGCCTAGGTTGGTCCAACATATCGCATATGCACGGATCTAGGTTGTGCACTAGGGAACTCCATACTCCTAGTCGATGTTACCGTTGCTTATATGGGCGAAAATTCCTAGCCCCCGCACTAGGGGCGCTTTGTCCACCCCATTCGCCTTTGCACCCACGCCAACTAGGGGCATCAAGCATTTACATGATGTAGTTTGCAATATATTGGCGTTTCTTGTCCGATACATCCCCCGTACGTCACATCCGTAAGGACCGGCAAGTACGCCAGTCTTCGGCACGGAGGTGCATACAATAATGGGGATAGCATGTCGCAAGCGCATGGCTACTGCGGTATGGTACCGAACGTTTGTACACGTACATTGTACCCGGATGATTGTATGTTTTGGATGTCAATTTCTTACAATATATGCAAAAGCGGGAGCAAAGCATCACAAATCAAACCACTGCCGGCCACGGAGTATGTAAGGGGGGGGGGGGGGGGGGGGGGGGTGGTAGAGCGTGGTTGGCATAGTTCGATAGGGGAAGAGATAATTGTGATCAACTAGTTGCAGCCACGCTAACATTCACGCTATGCGGCCTTGTGTGGGAGTTTGCTTCTGAAAGCTATATGCTAGCAAAAATTAATGCTTGCTTGTTGTTGATGTCACTGTTGTAACTGCGGATGGACGTGCAAATGGAGAGAGATGGAAGATGCGTGACAGTTGAGTGTGTCAACAATAGAATGTAATTATACATAAAATGAATTATTGTGTGTATGTCACCTCCCTCCACTGCACTAATCCTACATAGGTATAGCCTTGCGAGCTCTCGCTTGGTCCTCGTGCTTGGCGCTAGGGCTCTCATAACGATCTAAAGACAAAAACGCCGTGGCTTGTCTGTCTCGGGGAATCAGACCAACGCGTCATGCAGCATGGCAAATTAATTGTGCGTATTACATGTACATGGAGGTAATGGCAGTAAATACCTCGAGCTAAATTGCAGTGGCGACGTAACCGCAGTACGTCCTTCAGACGGAAAAGCACAAATCGAGCTAGTAACGAGTACTCGTACAATGTCATGTAATGTATTATGACATGACACAACTCGTCATTCCCGTACCATCCCCTCTTGACATATCAATGAGGCTAGTCGAGAGGCAAACCTCCGTGGTATTCTTGGCTTCTTTAATTAAACAATCACTTAGACTCGGTATTGCGCGATGGGTGAGCGTGCATGAAGTCAATGTACGCCGGAGTCTCGGAAAACGCGTGCCATTCGGGCGTTTCCATAAAACGTTGTAACGCCTTAGTTCGACGTTCCTCTTGTAACCGATGCTTGACATGTGAAATGTCGTCATCGATGAAGTGCGTAATGAACCGACAACAAATATTTCCCACGCCGATCTGACACTCGCGTGATGCACACATCGTAAATGTGAAAGACATCAAACTCCTCATCGTCGTCTCCAGGTATCGCAACCGGTACATGATGGCGAAGTATGGCAACCGGTACATCAAGTTTTTTCTAATTTTGTACTAAATCCATGCATTCGGCGTAAAACCGTATGTACTCAACTGCTACTTCATCCCGACAAGCACCACCTAAGTATCGTGGTCGAGGACTTTGGACAGCCAACCACACAAAGCGCACTCGCTTTGTGGAGATAGGGTGCATACAAGCCCAAGCTGGAAATGGGAAGGGGGTGGGAGGGCGTATTGGTGAGTGAATACGCATATACATGGTGCACGAGAGCTATATATAGACGCGCTTGCTTTTAATCTTGGCCGGGGCGAGCGCTACACATGACATGTTTGTGGCTATCACTGTTAATCTATTTACACACGGAATGGCATGAAGGGGGTTAGAACCGCCGCTTCCCGGAACGGAGTTGTACGCCTTATCCAAGTACCGCCAAAAGTCGGTACCCGATAGGAACATATTGTGTATATGAACCCATCGCATCGCATCGCGACTGAGCGGCAAACACCTATAGCGAACACCTATAGTTGGAGAGCCAAGACTCCCCCGGAGTCTAGCGTACACATGTGTCCATTAGTTGTCCTACGGAGGGATATGTAAACACTCCCCCTTAATGGACAGACTCCGGCCGGTGCCCTAGTAAACCCCGCGTAAACGTGGAGGGCCCATAACTTGTTAATCCATGTACACACGGAATGGCATGAAGGGGGTTAGAACCGCCGCTTCCCGGAACGGAGGTGTACCCCTTATCCAAGTACCGCCAAAAGTCGGTACCCGATAGGAACATATTGTGTATATGAACCCATCGCATCGCATCGCGACTGAGCGGCGAACACCTATAGCGAACACCTATAGGTGGAGGGCCAAGACCCCCCCGGAGTCTAGCGTACAGATGTGTCCATTAGTACTCCTACGGAGGGATATGTAAACAATCACTTGTGCCCCGCAATAGGTTAATGACACGGAAACATATTTTGAGACGCCCCGGGGCATCAAGCCGAGGGGCCGTCGGGCATCATGCCATCTCTCTGTAATTCACCGTTACGCACAAGTCCAACTAATGGATTTTCCCATTGCCGTAGTGTCACCAGCTCGTCATGCCGACTAACAGAAGAACATGGGAAAACCCTCGCAGCCTCCCGATTGGGTATTCGCGGAATTCTAGAGACTCCAATTCGCCTCCCCTTGACTCGACTGCAACGGCTACCCTCATGGAGTAGGTGGCCATCATCACATGCCGGCGTGACGCGCTGCACGGGAACCCGGTTCCTATCGCAGTCGACCCTCCTCTCCTACCCCCGCGGCCATTTGTGCTCCTACTTCGTATGCTATGCCTAGTTCTGAAAAACATGTCGCTTATGACTCGTGTTTGTTGAACAAGGCCAGTGCAGCACCTCGCAATGCATTTTTGCTTACGGAAAACCCCCATGACCCCTCATGAATCTCTCCTCGGACATTTAAGGCCCCGTGAATGTGCCGTTATTGCATGGCCTACGCTACTGCCTCCTTATCATCGACCATCACACGAACTCATGTGGATTAGGTTTTTGAAGCCCAAGGATGATACTTGCAACGAGCTAGAATCCATTATCCCCGATGTACGGTATTTGCCCGGCCGGTAATACTTTGCCTTTGATGCATTTGCAGCGGTCGTGAACGTCGATTCGGACTCGATGTTTGAGGCCGCTGCGACACGTCATATGTGCGGGCGCCTAGGTGTCGGTATTCATCAGTTCTCAACACCCTACGCTCACCACATGTTTGGAAGGCGGAACGCCCATGGCGTGCCATTAGGGACAACGCCTTTGCCATGATGCACAATATGTCGATTCCCAACTCTATGTGGTCGTGCACGGTGAGTACAATCGTCTACCTCCGCAGTAACACATTTAGTCGTGCGGTTGGACTTTGTAGTGGTGTACCCCTTACCGTCCTCGCTTAGGTCGAGTCGAACGCGTCAAAATTCCGCGTCTTCGGTTGGACCGTATTCCCTAATATTCTAGATAAACCGCGCCCAAGCTCGGCGAAAAGGTTGTCCGTGGTGCATGGTTGGCTACTAACCCATATGACGCACCGGGGCTCCGTGTATACAACCAAGTTACACGCCGCATCACTACCTCCGTGCACGTCATGTTTGAGGAGACGGTCCCCGGCTTTTAGGCCTCTCTTGAGACTGGCTCCCTAATCTCCGACGCCTCGGATGCGGCCGGTGGGAGCGCCTAGTTTCCGCTCGTCCATGTCATCTCGCTAGATACTCTAGACATTGATGACGGGCCCCCCTTGCCCGACGCCAATCGCCCGTCTCGCCTCCGCTCTTATCCGATCAGGTTTGGCGAGTACGTCATCGCCCACATGTCGGCCTACCCACCAGCTTTCGTCACTGCGTGTTGTGACCTACTTGAGCAAGGTAAAGCGAAAGAGGACATCATTGAATACCCGAACTTGGCTTCAACATTTGTTGATAGTCCGCACCTACCTATTGGCGCCTCCACCGTTGTGGTGGCCCTCCTCTCGGCCATAGACTACGTGGAGCTAGCCTCGTATCGAGCTGCTCTCTCAAGTGCTTGACGCGGTGAGAGGGGAGCGTGCTCTTGACTACCTTATGTTTGAACATAATGCATCTCCGAAATTGTATGGACGAGTGTACTATACAGTTAATTTGGTATCGGCAAGCCAGCCGCCAAATTTTCAAAAAAGGAAGCTACGGCAAGTGCGTACTAACGTTGACTCATTCCGACTAGGGAACGGGTAGTCGGGTACTTAAAGAGCACCTATATGGAGATGCTATCACGTCGCTAACCACATGTCTCTGCCAGTGGATGAACCGAGCTTTGCGTCGGTGCAGGGACAGAAGGCCAGCGCTAGTATGACCTACTACTGGCACATTGGAGACTGAGGTGGTGTAGTTGTTTCAAGTGCCGCTGGATTCCTGTGCATGCTTGTACCTAAGACTAATACCTAGTTCAGACTGCGAGAAATATCTCATCGATATTTGCACGCGTTGGACTCCTGTGATTCAAGGTAAGGGTCAACTGAAAGGGAACGCGCGAGAACGGATTTGGATACTACAGATGGTGGCGCCGGGGCGACTTGTGAAAATTTATTTCGTTACAAAAGATTTGCACTTAAAGAATAATAGAATTGCGAGACCGCGGTTGTGTTTTTTGAAGCTTCTTCAGCTGCAAGTGGGAGGCTTCCTCATACATCCTGAAAGCTCAAACAACCAAAGGCCGGGTTCCGGAAAGTGCATCCAGCAAGCACCATAAATACTATGTAGGGCAGCCTCGACAGTGCTTCAGCGAGGTTGGCTTAAATAATGGGAAGCTAGTTACGGGCAGAGGGGTGACTCGGGACCCGGAAAATTCCGGCAGTCAATCTGGAAGTACTGAAGCCGCCACGACAGTGTGCGGCGTATCCTCTTATTGTGTTATTCTAAAGGTTTGGAGGCGGCTCGGAAAGCTACCGTGAGGCCATAATCGCATCTTGCTCAGGCGGGATTTTGCAGGAGTGCTGAGTTTTAGAATGGGCAGCGTAGTTGGGTTCATTCCAAGTTGAAAGCGATGGGCCTCGTGTTGAATTGCCGACGAACACCCTGCTTACGTGGTGCACCCGGGACCTCTGTGAGCTTGGAGGTAGGCATGTTACAGGGCGTGGAGGGTATGAGCTCGGCCTCGTTATGTGAGGTGGACCCCGACACGGCGTCTTCGGTAACAATTAGATTGAAAAGTGGTCGGTTCAACATGTCGTCGTGTTCGTCGTGGTGCTGGGACATGCGGGCCTTCTTCGGGGAGAAGCTCGACCGGTAGAGATCGGAGTCGTCGACCAGGGAGTCCCGGACCTGGGGCGGCAGATATGCAAAGGCACCCATAGGGACTAGAAATCTGTGCCTTAACTGGCGTGGGATCGCTGGACGGGCTGATGAAGATCGGCTAAGCGTAAAAAAGTTGCGCTTGTTTCTGCCTCGGGAAGTGTCGCGTCACGAGGGAGAGATACTTGCCGGCGGGCGGGGCGTCTTCTCAGCAAAAAATGTCCTTACACCAACTCGCGTCTAAGCGCAAGCACTCAGCACCTATTGGTGTTTTCGGTTGGTCTGTAGAAGGATTGCGAGGCTGAGTGTTCAGTCAGCTGTCGACCAAGGAAGATCAATTGCAATACGGCAGCCGGGTCGAGTTGGTGTGGGCGTGTTTGTGGCGGCTATTTTGCAGCTGCCTGTGATTTATTCGGTTAGCGACTGGGGCTTTTAAAGTGTCGCGGCTGGTTTTGGCGCGCGGGTGTGGCCCGCGCCTCGAGCAGAGCGTACGTACATTTCGTAGAACATGCGATGAATTACGCGTTAATGATATTATTGGCACGCGGGTGGCGGCCGGATGCAAGAAATCGCTGAACTCAACAACGTAATGCTTAGGTACCTGTACATGGGTCACCCTTGCGCCATACCCTATCCGTATCGGTATCATCCCGAGAACGCAGCGTCCATTCTCTCTGTCCACACACACGCTGTAACACCCGTACATGTTCCGTACGCGTCGTAAGTTCAGGCCAGGGGTGAATGGAAGCTGTCATAATAATAGACATATCGTAGCAATTAATAACAGCCTGCTTACAAGAAATACCTGTACTGCACCTGAAAGGAGTACAAGTGTGCTCATATTAATTGAAGAAGGATTGGTATTTTATCTATAAATGATCTACTGTATGTAGAATACCGGGGGCGCAAAACAAAAATGCAGCTTATGTCATTCTGTGCATGGATTATGACTCTGCATTAGATTCTGTGCATGGATTATTAAACATTATGATTTATGAATATCAATGGGGACAGGACAGTAGCGAAGCTAAAAAGGATAATGAAGTTGTCACGGAAAAGGCACGCGGTTCTCTTTGTACCTTCCTGGGGAATCCTTACTCAAATGACATACATGCGCGAGAATTCTCACCATTGATCAACAGTACAGGTAGTAAATAAAGGCATTGCAGCTCGCTATTATTCTCCTTCACTTATCGCTAAATTCGCCACCGTCCG
This sequence comes from Tetraselmis chui, assembly GCA_026401115.1. NCBI lineage: Eukaryota > Viridiplantae > Chlorophyta > Chlorodendrophyceae > Chlorodendrales > Chlorodendraceae > Tetraselmis > Tetraselmis chui. The sequence continues at coordinate 120,926 of JAPMLY010000566.1, forward strand.
CGTAAAATGGCTTTTCGCTATAATGTGCGCCGACAATATTTTGCATCATCTCCGAGGTTCGTGGCGCACTCGGGGTTGCCGTCGAGGTTCTCACAGATCCCACGATGTTAGTTAAACTCCTCAACGGCAACGACGGTCTCCCTGCGGATGTGGGTGTCTTGCACTGTCACGGCATCCGAGTCTCAAAACTTGCCCTTGATGCCGTAGTTTCCGGTTTGTTCGGGGTTTCTAGCCCCGCGTCACCCGAAGTCGCTCTCCGCCATGCTGAGAAGACCAAGTTCGAGAAGTACTCGGAGGGGTTGGGGAGTCGCCCCGACATCCGTTTCATTCCCTTTGCAATCACGGAATTTGGTACCCTCGGCGGCCACGCCACGGCTTTCTTGACGGAGCTAGCCAAGCAAGTAGCCGCATCTAAAGGGATGCATGTGGGCAAGTTGTTGGCCTCCTGGTGTCGAAAGGTCTCTCTCGCCGTCCATGTTGCTCGCGTGAACAACGTCTTGAGCGCCTTATCCGCCGCTGCGGACGGCGTGGATGCCGCTTCTTCCTCGGCTGGGATGACTTCTCCTACCACGGCGCTCTTCACCCGCGCCATGGGCCGCAAACGTCCCCGTGCTTCCTCGAGCGGCGCGTGAGGCGCCGCTTGTCGCCTCCACGTGTTGCGTTTTCGGCGTGGCCCATGAGTTTCCTTCGTTTAATCTAATAGGTTTGTTCACAATGTAGTGCTTTCCTTTTGCCGTGCTTTGGATTCTGTGATCCTCTTGTCACTCTTGCCCTTTTGTTTCCCCTCCCACTTTCCGTGTCCGTGCTCATCTTGTTCTTCTTTTAACCATTTTTCAATTGACAATATTTTGCATGAGGAGCGAGGTAGTACTTTCATGTGTATGCCTGTAATGATGGCAAACAAATCGCCAAAAGTCAATTTTCATTAAAACTAAGGAAAGAAAACCACAAGTACAATGGAAAGAAGTTTTTGGTTGAAAAAGGGGAGAACTTAAATAGCACGGAAATTTGAAGAAAACAACCAGAGTGATAATCAAGGCATAACTCTACACTGCTTCATTAGACCCATTAAAGCAGCACGATGTTTAGGTGCATAAGCATCTCCCCGTCTTGTTGTCAAAGGACGGTTACGATAGGCGCTTTCAACTCTTCGACATTTAAACAAACGACGCCCCACGTCCTTAGCGGGGTGGAGGCGCTTACGAAGTTACGACCCGTGGCGGTGGTGGGGGAAGTTGTGGTCGGGGAAAGCGTTCTAAGACATACATGAGGAAGCACCTGCACGGCCGCCAATATACATGCACGGCGACATGCATTACGCCTACATGGCGGCGGAATGCAATCCGCGCAAGACGTTGCTAGCGTGTTTGAAATACCCGGCGAGGGGAAACCTTCCGGCACCAAAAACGTGCTCATTGAATGCAGCTCTTTGCATGCAGCAACATATACTGCTTTGCTAAATACTTCACGAATAATGCCGCGACTTGTCTCCCGACAATGAACGATATTTATCACAATTGTTTTGGCCGTATTGCATCGCCATATAATTTTTCAAAAGCGAATCTATTTGAAATTATTATTGCACATTCATACAATGATATGTAGCACGCACACATCGTAGTACGTCACGACAGAGGTCACCACATGTAGATTCAATTTTGTGCTATTGAAAAATAAAGATGAATCACCGAAAACTCAAAACATACTAGTGTTGCGAAGGGGAAGCTGTGATCCAAACATGTAGGTGCGCACCGTTCTTTTGTTGAACAATTTGACTAGTTGAACTCAATGGAATCGACACATTGCAACAGCATGTTCATGTCATAGCATTGCCATATTTTTCCGTCTTCTTTCTCGCTTAATTTCGAGCGGCTCTCTTTCAACAATTGACAATGGCGCTCGATTTGGCCGACTCCAAAACATTTATCAAATACAATCATTTTCTCGGTGACACGGGAGCCGAAGAAGCATTCTGAGACGCAATATTTTCTCGTTGCGTGCGCTCTCGCTCGGAATATGTGTTTTTTCGATTGTGTTTTAGATTCCATGCTTCAACGATTGCATGTTGGGAACAAGACACGGCATTGACATGTCGAGTCGGGCCTTCTCATTACATTGGCAAATGGCACATACGGTGTAGCATAAAGTGGCAATGAAGGCACAACTATTGATATTGCCGCCTCTATTCCTTCTGCCGCTGTTGCTCCCTTCGTCCAGTTATGTCATTCCCGTACATTCGCCCGTTATGCCCCGCCATCTTGCGTACTTTGATACACACGCCCGCATCCCCCCCTACGACCTTCCGCTTTTGGCTTCTTGCAACAGGGACGGCCTTGGCTTCCTTTTTTCCCGTGTCGCCCTATCATCACGCATTGCATCAACATTTTCACCCTCACACATTATTCAGACTATCATTACGCATTTCACACAATTCGCACACCATTCCATGAGAAAAAGGTGGGCAGCACATTATGCGCTTGTCGCTGCCCTTACCTTATCGTCAGCAAGTCGCACCATTTTTTGGAAGCGGCCCAGAGAGTCTGTCGTTTGCGCGCCTGGCAAAGCCTATAGGGTTTAAAGTCGAGAATCAGAATAACATGTGCGTAATCCGCGGCACTATAAATATAAGAGTTACGGCATAACCATACCAATTTGTCACGTGTTAACATATTTCAACCCTAAACCGATGATACCAATGGCAAAACATATCGACGAAGTTATCTTATTTGCGGGAATGAATGATCGTGTCTTTGTAAACACGGTTAGTCACAAGCAGCAGGTTTTAGATTAGCGACATCCCATGCCCTAGTATGAAAATCATGGACTCGTTAATACACTCCTCATTCACGCATCACTTGTGCATCGTCAGCACACTTTGCTGCATGTGCATCGCTGAGAGCCATCAGTGTCATCGAGCGGTCCACTTCCATCACTGATGCAGCGTATCTATGAACTGCAAAACCCTAAACCGCGAATGCGGTCACAGAAAATGCAATCGACGCTGAAGCCACTCCTCGTCGGACGGAAGACGGCTACAGTCACAGCGCCCGTATTATGTATTTGTACCCCCAATAAGAAAAGTCGTCGTAAGAAATTGGTCCGTACAAATCGCTGAGCCTTACATGTCCTAGGGTTTCACGGCGCAGGCGGCCGAGCGCACTGCGCCTAATAGCGACTTAACACATCTAAGTCGTTGTGCGCACCAACATAACACTACCGAGTACCAACACCTGTCGGCAAACCAGTAGCGATATCTAAAATAACGTGATGCACCTCAATGCTGCGTCGACAATTATGTAGGAGATTGTCATGCTCGCCAACAATGTTGCTTCGACATCGACATACATCAATAGAGCCCTACTTAAAACCTCAAATGGATTGCGTTACGTGGCGAAAGATGGCGAATGGTCTACCCCTCGGTTGGTATTGGTTGTCGTCATGATTGGATCCGCGACATTGCAGTAATCAAACAGCGAGCACATATCAAGCATGGGTGGAAGGAACAAATCAACGCCGCACAATATAAATAAATATCATCTAAACCCAATATCATCTATATCATCCCCCCCCCCCCCATCTATAGGTTTCATATTCTCGACGACACGAGAGCCGGAAAGCTCCAACTATCCACACAACAGTTGGTTAGCACTAGCAGTGCGCCTACTCCCCCAATCCCATGAGAACTTCTCGGAGTCGCGATCTCCTACCCGGTTGTCCTGAAGACGGTGAAGATATGTTCTTCACATTGCTATTACTTGCTAATCATACGTCCACTTGATATCGCGAATACGCTTGCAACAACATATATTTTCCACCCGTCATTACATGTACCCTATTAGCATTTATTGTCGCTTGCGGATCAAACTCGGAAGCCCCTATGTAAGTAAATAGTATAATACTGGCAGCTCGTACTGGTACAGGTACCGCCAGTAGTTGTGCCTGCATATACGACCTTATACTCCTGATTTTATTTTGGTCCTTTATGGATGTATCAAAAGTTTTGTAAGCAATATCATAAACGCCGAGCAGCGCCCATAGTACAGTGAAGTGTAGTACTTAAAAACGACTATCAGCATACACCTTTACTATTTTTCAGTACTTCATTGTTACTAATAAGAGTTTATAATAAGAGTTTACGACTAAGAAGAGTTTACTAAGAAGAACTTAGCCACCATCCGCGAAAGATGAGATACTAAGAAGAGTTTATCGCTCACCCTGATTACAAACCAAAGAAGTTAGTTATGATACCCGTTACGCAGGATAATTGTTCTCTACATACGTCGAAACCATTCTGCCGCCATTATCGTACCAGTACAGAGTACAATCAAATTGAGGATGATTAAGACTGAGAAACAGCAGACAGACAGATTGACAGACGGACAGAGACAAACAAAAATCGCAGAAAATAGGAAGTGTTGCGTTGAGCCCCCCTTTTGACAAATCTCAATATACATCATATGTGTAAATACGCCATAGTCAGGCTCGCCTCGGGATGCACTCCCGCCGACACCGTCCGTTAATTCGCGTGTAATATCATCGCACCACAATGCCATTCCGAGCGTATCACATACGCGTTTCTGCTGCCACAACAACTGCCTCGGAGTTCACGTCACGCGAACCCGCCACGTTCCTTTGACATGCTGTCAATCAGACGCATGACCACGACGCCCGACGCCCGAGACCGGGATGATAGCGATAGGCGCAGCATCAAAACAGCGAATGCTAAGAACATCAGATAATATAGACCTTGATTAGTCGACGCCGTCTTTCGTTTCAACAAGACCTCGTGGACAGCTGCATCGTATCTGTCTCAACTCCCTTCTCTCCGCGTATTCATAAATTCGCTGGCTTATCGTTATTGCTAAAGCGGTGAGTAGCACCCCTCAGCGAGTAAGAGGGACGCTGCTTCAGCCCAATAAAAAAAAAACACGCTTGCCGTATTTCATAATTGATCCGATTCAAGGCCGCCAATAATACATACGGCCAATAGACTCGTCGAAACGGCGTGATTACTTACAAGTTGGTAATGTCATATGATAGTCTTCGCATTAAATGAATTGATGCTCACGATTGTTCGATACATCTGTACATTGCCGACTACACAAGTGCTCCACACAGCAGAACAATACGAGCATCAAGCCCTCGCCAGGCAACGCGACAGTCGGTCGTATGTAGTCTACGACCCCAGCCACCGCCTATGGAGACTGTCGAGGGGCCAAATATAGCGCCAGCCGATTCCCACGATGGCCAGGCGAAAACTTGAGGTATTGCCGAAACAAAATATATTGTAATAATCTGAATAATATCACCACTATCAATGCTAGCGATAATGGACATCACAACTATCGAATTTTTTTCATTAGAATGGGTCAGTTAGGTATCAAATGAAATTGAAAATGATTTGCACCGAGCACCAGCTATGTTTAGTAGTTAGGTATCCATATATGTTGGGTATTATTGTCGGAATGAGTTGCTTTGGTAATTAAAGTGCATTCTTTTCGTTACGCATTTTTTTCTGGCGCAAGTTGGGGGGTGGCATAGGAAACTCACCTCGAACGCCGCGTTGGCGTGGGTTGGGTTTTCGAAGGTCACATACATCCGCTTCCGTTGGGTGCTGGAAAGCTCCTCTGCCACGTCCACCACGGTCGCCGCTTCGCTATTCAACAAATTTCGGATGACCTCCGGGCTCGTGTCCTGCGCCATAATAATGAAGCCCCCCAAAACATTGTGAGCACATCATGTGATACCCTCGACATGCGAGGCATTTCCAGTGCAGCAACTATACAAGAAAAGTACAGCCTTGACCCCAGGAATGATGTTATTAGGGTACCCAAACCCTACGCTGGTAATTCGAGCCTCATCGGAGAATTCGTTCTGATTTCGAGGCAATTCCGTGACACTTCGGGTATCAAAATAAATCCCCACACTTATCCTCCTCGTGCCCACATTGCGAGGGCCAAAAAAATGCATTTTCCACCCAAATACACAATTCACTCATTTTCATACATTTCCAACTACCGCGCACTCCAAATGTTGGTTGCATGAAAAATGAGTAACAACGGTTTGGGAGGAGTGAGTACCTTTGGCATCTCATACACCATCAACTTGCTCTGCTCCCCTTTTTCGACTTTGACATCCGGCGGCGCAATCGTCGCAGCGGGGGACTCGGCGAGTGTGTGGTGAACGATGGCCATGGTCGCCCGCGCGTCCTCCGCAGAGTCATGCGTACTGTCGTCCTGTTACGTTCCACCCAAAGAGAAACACAAGACACCCGACCGTCGCAGCGCTTTTCAATTCACTGCATTCCCTCCGCTCCCAAAATATTTCAGCAAAATTACGGTGCGGTGAACGGATAAACAAGTGTTTATGTGAATACAATACCGTTCGGAAGACGTTCAATACCACAATAGAAAAGTTTTGAGGTCTGAGAAATTATTTCAAGAATGTTTTGGTCCTGCGACTGAATGTGTCTGGTTCATGCAAGCGCGACGTATTAACGATGCTATTCCATCGTGGTTGCTCAATACAATCAATTGAATTTCACAACGAAAGAAAAGACACTCGTCAAAGCGACCAAAACACAATTTGTAAATTTACATGAGCCCATTCATGTCGGCACCCAGTCGCTCATCTAATGCTCTTCTAATATTCATTGAGGAATTAATGCAAAGATATAGCTGATAAAACAGGTCAGTTACAATTTGTATATGTTGAAGGTCAGAAAATACTTCGAAAATGTGACGACAAGTCTTCATTTCCAATGAACAAAAGTAGTTATATAGCACAAATCAATAATACAAAAAACACGAATGAGATGTATCGCGGAAGAGTGGCGTACCGCTCGTATGGTTTCCTTGAGCAAGGCGCTCGCCAGTTGGGCCAGTCCGACAGTGGCCCTCGGCAGCTTCTCGAACTGGAACAGCAGCGCGGTGTCGATGACTGGCGCCCAATCCAACCGAAGCGCGCGGAGGTCGTTGTGCAGCGAGTGGCCCACAATGACGGTGGAGGAGGGGCTGCCCAACAGTTTCAACAGCTCACGTTGGGCGTCGGAACGGCTGTACGTCACGGACTGCCAACCACAAACATTTTCTCAACTCCCCATCATGCTGGGGGACTGTCTGCTTCATGTAAAAATGGTGGAAATGATGACGCATTAATATAAACAATGATGACATCTAATTTCAAAATATGTTATCTAATTCGTAACACAATAATCCTACTTCACTAATTGACTGAACATATTTGTGTGCATGTCTGCCTATCTATCCCGCATCATCAACTGGGCTACATTCTGCACAACAAGTGCAACCTCATGGTCTGGGAAACACTATGCTGATGGAGTGTCGCGTTGTTGTTGAAATTAGAATAAGCCGTTGGTCTTATTTCCAAAAAGCACAGCGAAATGGTACAGGCGGAACCGCCTTTGACTCCTGCGCACCGCTACGATGGGTAAAGTAGCATTCCTCTATGGATAACAACGATATGGAGAAAGAGAAAACGGTGTGTGTGTGTGTGTGTGTGTGTGTGTGTGTGTGTGTGTGTGAAAACAACTGAAAGGCTTGAAGGCACAACGATGGGCCTCTACACAACCATCGAAGTGAAGCACAATCTGCTTAGCTGTTTGTGGATTAGGGTTTACTGCAGATAGATCATATCGCTTCTCTTCTCTTCTATTTCATTTACAATTTATAAACCACTCGCCCACCCAACCTAATTCCCCGGCCTTCCTCGTTTCATTTCTCAGCTTCCATGCGACCCCCTGAGATTTTCATCAATTTAGCTCTTCAACTTAACTTACTAGTGAAAGTATAAATATACTACATAGGTCGTATAACCCCGGTGGCGGCAGACGTACTAATACGAATACACACAAATAGATTTTTTTGGAAGTCAAAATTTCTTACACACAAATATTCATTCTACGAATTGGTATTCGAGGATTCTATCCGCCGCGCCACATGTCCCAATTGAAATCTGAGGTCAGCCGCAAACTATCATAGTAACTAAATGTGCAGTAATAATAGAGACCAATGAAAGACCATGAAACCCTAAAATTTGAGGTCATCCGTCATTTATCCTAGAAAAAAAATGTAAACCACATGCGCAGTAAACAAAGACCACAAAACCCTAAATCATAAAATGATAATTTCAAATTAATACATTTTGCGAAGACCCGTCAATTTCCAAATAAAATCATAGATGTGCAGTAAAGGAACCAACACAGAAAACAAGAAACCCTAATAGTTTAGATCAAGAAGAAGTTTGAACTATACATTTTCCAAAAATTTTCCATTTCTACCCTAACCGAGGCTCATTCAATCAAAAAAATTCTTATAAAAAAAGCAGTGGAAAAAAGAGAAAAAAACGAGGAAAAACGAAAAAAACGAGGCTCATTCGAATTTCCGCTTTAACATATGAACTGAGTTTAGGCCATAGTAGTACATTAGTTCATTAGTTGTATCCGAAGTACAAAGCAGAGATGACGATTTTTGCTAGCGACGACAGATTGTACCAGTACCTGTACTGTATCGCTTGTCGGTACAGGTACATGTACCTCTGTAGTAGGGCAGCCGGCCATCGCGGATGATCCTAATCACCCTCATCCCGCCGAAGTACTAACTAGGGGTGATGATAACCTGTACATTCCTTTTGCGCGGGTTGAAGGGTTTGCGTCTATGTACCTACATGAGCTAGGGCTTGTACCGTATCGGGACCGCCGGCAGCAATAAATCGGCGGACTGCTGATCATGCGAAAACTAGCTACAGCAGGTACGGAGTACGGATAGGGGAATTCCTTGCCGTAGCAGCGCCGGAATCAAGTAGCTGGTACAATAACGTACTCAAGAAACGCACCCCTTCATGACATACATGGTACCTGTACCGTACATGTACCCGCAGAGCATTTTCTAATTAACCATACAGATAGTACTTTACCATGGCACGAGAGTACTGATGGGACAATGCGGGTCATCTGCCCTGATAATGCGGGTCACCCCTCATCTAATCCTTACAGAACAAATACAGTGGGGATGTGTACACAGGAGTACAGGAAAGTACTACCTCTCCCAGTGCTTACAAATATAGTACCGGTACATATACTCGCGAAGCATTTTCAAATTAACCGTACAGATAGTACTTTATCAAGGTACGCGAGAGTACTGTGCCCTAATAATGCGGGTCACCCCTGATCTAGAAGAAATACAGCGGGGATGTGTCCGTAGGAGTACAGGAAAGTACTACTTCTCCCATTGCTATTAAAATATTCTCTAGCGACGGCTACCTTCGCTTTTTTTTCTTGTCCTTAATCTGATGGTGAGATACATGGCGATGAAATTTCAGTGGAGGTACGGTACCCGTAGCGGTATCTGACGATATCAATAGTACCGTTCGAGGTACAGGTACCTGAGATGGAAATGTCGCTGGTCGTAAGTAAAAGTTGAAACTTCCGACGGGCCGCGTAGTTTGCGGTTCCGTACCTCGAGCTGGTCTTCCGTGATGCCGGTGATATCAGTCTTCCAGTCCTTTACAGTCCCCGCCGGTCGTACCAGCCTATCCAGTAGAACAACCCCGTCGCGATCGACCGCTGTGACCTTTACAAGCGCCTTGTCCTCCTTGTCCGTCACGCACATCTCACAGTCGATTGCCACCAGCCGCGGCGACTGTCCATAGTCCAATCGCAGCCTGCGACGGAACATGCGACATGTGTGAGGGGCCATCCATGGGAAGACTTGGAATTTAGATTTATACGGGAATAAGTACAGGTATCTGTACCAAACAGCATCAGCAACAGCAGGGTACAGGTACCTTCAACTACATGTACCAAAATACAAGCAGTACCTGTACCTTATCTTCTAACATCAATCTTTACACCATGTACTTTGTGTACTTGATGCAGTGGGCAATAGGAGTCAGCAAGAAATATCAGAATAATAATCGAATGATGAGAATCGTCTATTTTGTAATCAAACTATTTGTTTACAAAGTGACAAGAGAAAATTTTTTACTGAGAAATCTGACTCCCTACATACTACATACGACGCTGGCGATGGTGTTTGTCGATGTCGTCCACAACATCTTACTTACAAAACAACATCTTACTTACAAAACAACACTTAGCCGTAGCCCCAACTCAAAGACAACGGAGACAACGACGCTCGTTGCAGAGAAGACGCGACAGAGGAGACGCACGGTTACTTCTGGATGTTAACTTACAATATCCCGCACGGCATCAGGCTCACAGGTACCTCCAGCATGGATGAAGCACAGCTGCTTTGCATGGAGCAGGATGTGCTTCATGATGTGCGAACATGGCTTTCCATTCAGGGTATACGGCTGACTGATTGAGGTTTGCTCAGTAGTGTCATAAACCACAGCTTAACAACAGAACAGTCCAGCAGAGAAGAGAGGTAAAATAGGATGAGAGGAATGGGTCGAAGCAAATCAATAACGCCCATAGACGACGATCAACCGCCAAAACTCAGAAAGTATTTACTTTCTTAAACCCCTGAACCTCAGACAGCTGTGTCTCTTCGAGGGGAAATTGGCTGAACGTGGGATTGATACTGGCGTGGTTTTCTGCAAACTCGTCACTGACGGCCCTGTGACAGCAGACTATAAATACAATGTTAAAAAGGAGATAGGGTGCCCTGTGACAGCGCGCAAACTTGAGGGATTCTGAAAACTCCGAAACATTAACACCACACCCAACAGCCACATCGTGGCGTAATATAAGCTTTACCCCCCTCCCCCCCCCCCAACACGCACACACTCTGAATGTACCAATGCAGGTCATGATACCTTTAAAGCATAAAAGCTGGATACAGACCACACTGCAGCTAATACCCCTGAGCTTCCACGGCTACGGATTTGTGAGCTTCCGAGTGCGCGCTCAGGTGAGCCTAGCTCAACTGTAACCTGTCAACCCAAACTCAAATGCTAGTGGGGTAAAGAGACAATAGAGGAGGAGGAACGGAAGGAGGAGGAAGAGGAGGGGGGGGGGGAGAGGAGGGGGTAGGCTCTTTACCTTTGAACCCTACGCCACCCACGTTCACAAGAAGGCAGTGCATAGTTTGTGGAGAACCGTGGGTGCTTCTTGCAGCGGTCAATCAGGTCCTTCACCCCATGCCACTCGCTGCCCTCAGCCGGTGAAGCACTCGCAGCAGTTTCTTCCCCATCCCGCATCTCCTCGCGCTCTGCTCTCAGCTGAAGTGCGTGCCGCTTGTGCCGTTTCACCAGCTTCACACGCTTCGGGTGCTCAGCCATGCTACACACAAACCCCGCCAGCATCTGATTCACCCCCCAAACCCCCCGTGCATTCGTCAGAGTAGGTAATCCAACGGTGGTTGCAGCTGAGTTGGTGGTGACTTTTTCACATAAGCAGTGTTGGTGGGTTCTCACTGCGAATGACTGGCGGTTTGGGTCAAAAGATCCATCCCCCAGCTTGCCCTGCAGCGAATGAGCAGTTGTTCAGTCACAACCCCAAGCACGCAATTCTCCCGCTGCCGTAGCACTCTGCCACGAGAGAGCTGGAGCACAGCTATAAGAAATTGTAAATACGCAATATGCGGGCCGCGACACAAGAGAGCCGTGGACGGACAGCGCTTGCTGACCTTGTTGGCAGTAACCCAGGGCTTCCAGGCGCCCCCCGTGCCCTCGTAGCCTTTCTTCTGGCACTCTTTGACGATCGCCACCAGCGTCCGCTTGTCTCTCTCCTCAAACTCCGGCATCGCGGCCGCCGAGCCTTTCTCGCCACCCTCCGACTCGGAAGACTCCTGCACAGAGGGCGCCATTCCACCTGATAACGCCACAGGTTCGCTTATCTACAGCTATCTCACGAATATATGAGCTCGTGCCGAGCTAAAGTAGCGACTAAAGCCCAACGGACTCGCTCGCTCTCCGTTGAAAGTCTGACGCCTTCTTTACCGAGTCGTCAGGTTTGGCCGCCGCCGCCTGTGAGACGACACTCTCGTCGACGTTCGCTCGACAATCCGGCGGCGTGACGTACCGATAAATTTGTTTTTCAGCCGTTGCGATATGATTAGATAGTGTACGTTACTGCTGATGTGACATCATAAGCAAGTAGAGTATTGCTGCAATTATTTTCTCGCCCGTCTTCATTGCTCCATTAATTCATTCTTCATAGATGGGAGATAGCTCATAGGCGGAGATAGAAGCACGACAACACCTTCGGGCAACGGGTAGCTATGTGGCTTAATGTCGTCGTCGTCGTCTGGTGTTTCAATGCCCTTGTAGACGAGGTGTTCGTGAGGAGGGTATATCGCTACGGGCAAGACTAAAGGGCCGTTCGCCCGGCTTTTCGCCTTCTACCGTCATCCGCATCACAGCGACTGCTGAAGTGGCGACCAATGATTCCCGTTTATGGCTGCCGTCTACACATGTCAGCAAGGGCGAATATGCGTCGACGGTCATAAATCCCGTAGCTCCTCAATCAAGGAAACAGGGCTATTTCCCAATCCGCAACACGCTCTGCGAGACAGGCTTGCGGTCGTGCTGGTCGATCACTGCGGCGTATGGCACTAGCACCCCTTAGGCTGTTATTATCTGAATAGCGCGCTTGAGGTGAAATCGGTCAAAAGCGGGGACTCTGTGGCCGGGCGGGAGCACCATCACCTCCCGAGATGGGTAGCGGCCGGCTGCTCACGGTCCGCCACCTCGCCTCTCAACTACGACGCTACGGGGAAGGTTTGGCGATACAGGAGAGCCTAGCGGCGTCTCGAAAGACGGGCGAGGTGGGCGACCAGCTGCTCCTCCTACAGGCGAGCCCCCCTTTCCCAGCCGTCCACCAGCACGACAACTCACTCGCACGCTTTGCCGAGAGCCATAGCCCTTCCCGACCAATCACTACTACTTATCAATTCCGGACGTCTTGCTCGCAGCACTACCCCGTGTACACGCTGGGAAAGCGCGGCTCGGAGGCGGATTTCATCGAGAGCATAGAGGTGAGTGCTGTGGCGAGGGTAGTTCGAAGTTCGTTTCGCGGTCAGTACGTTGTCCGCTCCTCCTCAGTACTCTTTTCCCCGTTTCCGCATCAGAGGCTGAAGGCGGCGGGTATCGAGGTGGAGCGGGTGCCACGGGGCGGGGAGGTGACGTTCCACGGGCCAGGCCAGCTGGTGGCGTACCCGGTGGTGAACATTCGGGAGTTGGGCGTGGGGGCTCGAGCGTGGGTGGAGGGGCTGGAGCGGACGGTGGTGGCGACAGCTGGAGTGTATGGTGTGCAGGCGAGGGTAAGCTCTCCCTCTCCTCGCCACACAAGGGTGGCATGAGCTACACAAAAGCGCTTGCAGCCAAACAGTCCAAAAGCACCAAAGGGAATGAAAGGAAGCAGAGCCTCTTACCGTGTCCCATCACCCCCTGCCCTTACCTGTTGTGACTCGAGGCCGTGCTTGCATGTCGCACTCGGTTAAGTCTCAGCGCAGTTATCTCTCGCTTTCTGTGACGAGTGGGAAACCAAATGAGCGTGGGGATTTTGCGGATATTGATTAAGATAGAGAGTGTGACTGCAATGTGTGTGTGGGGCGGGGTGACATGGATAGGGGCAAGTGCCCGGTAGGACGGGGGTATGGGTGGAGGAGCGGAAAGTGGCTGCTCTGGGGGTCAAGATATCGCATGGCATCAGGTGAGAGCCTCTCATGTTGTCAAGTTGTAGGGTTGGCATCAGTGAAGGGTGCTGAAGATGCCACAGGTCGGAGAGGAAAAGGGGGGATATGCATGCTCAATGTAGCAGCAATGCAACGGATGCTGTCAGAGTGTAATGATTGTGCACTGCAGTACGCACGGGCTGGCTCTCAACATCAGCACCGACTTGTCTTATTACTCAAGCATCGTTCCGTGTGGACTCCCTGATAAGGTAGGTAATGCTTTTGATGAAATTGTAGGCTGATATGAGAAGGCCAACACTGGCTTCGGGTTGCACTTTGCACGTGCTCTCTCTCATTGGCGTCATTTCGACCCACTGCCTTGCTCATCAGGAGGTGACGTCACTGGAGAGAGAGACGGGTGGGGAGGTGCCGCTGGACGAAGTCGCCGCCCATTTTACTCGGGCCTTTCTACGAGAATTCGGCTACTCTGATGTAACGGTACTCACTGAGCCACCGTAGACGGACTACCGTATGTCACATCGTGCCGAGCGGAGTCTTTGCTTCGCTGATGCATCGAACACCAGTCGACCCACATGTTTCCCCAAGCCAGTTACGGACGACGATGATATGGCGAAGAACCGGGGATGATGAGGTATCACTGGATTGATTAGACCGCAATAAGTGGCCTTCGATTTTAGTGTCTCTATCACACAATATATCTTATACACGTTGGGGTTTCTTAAAGACGTTGCGGTGTAAACCCGCGTGAATAATGCACATGGGCGCTTGGGAGAGATGGGGGGCATTCGTATTGTTGCTGCGAGGCGGACGTGAGCTTGAATGATGGTCGTTGCTACACCTAGACACATGCAATTGTATCGTTCATGGAAGTTTGGTTCCACTACTCGGGGGGGCTAGCGGCATGCGGATCTGATGTGGGGCGAAAAGCTACCGCTGCCAATCAAATATGTTGTAAACGCATTTCAATAACAGACATGATGGCAGCAAATCTTTCGGTGGCACAGTAACGTGGCAAATACGATGCGTTTTAAATGCACTTCCATTCATCGCGTGTGCTTTTCAGCAAGTTGTAATCATGCTAGGTGTTGTCATCCTCACTTACTCTGACAGGTAGGGGAAGGGTTTCATCTCATCATGCATGTGTGCATATGGGGTCGCATTTATGTATGGCCCAAGTCGTCGCGTCTCTACATCTTTATGGATCCTGTAGAATTTTACTGAATTCAATACGATCTACCAAACTATATATTAACAAATTTCGTGGCGTTTTCGGAGACCCCGAATGCAGAAATTTATTCTAATTGCAGCAAAATGCTCTTGTAAAACATCGATGATGCCATCGATCCCTAGCCTTTGACTCACTCTCACATTTGTCTCCCCCACCCCAAGCGCAATTGCGCGCCCAATGGATGCCCTTACACCATCATGGCATGGCTTCACTTGCTCTACGCCAGTGAAACCCTATTTCTTGTGGTAGCAAGTAATCAAGCATATGGTTTGTTTGAAATGATGGGGATCTGGAGATGCTCACACCTTCCACTCCTTGCATTGGGCACGCGCATCATGTCTAGACGAGTAATGTACATACGAAATAAGTGTTGGGTCCGGTCTTCAAAGGGGTATACATACCCGATATTTCGTCCATCTTGATCCCACACCGCAAGGTGTGGCTTAAATATCGATAGAGTGATACTATCGCCGATGCATCTACGACTAATACTTTGCCGTAAGCATTACAGCTATGCCATATCCCGTTTTTCCGCTGTGGTTCTTGCCTTCCCGGGGTTTGGGAAGTGGGGTACACTATTCTTAAATGCGCCATGGACGCAGACTGCGATAGCGAAAAATGTTAGCCACGGAATGGGTTGAGGTTTGTAAATAATGCATGTTGACCAGCTATACTCAGCGGTGGACGTGGTTGTATAAGCACATGTAAAGATGGCCATCTTTACATAGATGGCACGCCATCAACGATGACGAGCTGAACAACAATGAATTGATTATCGAGGTAATGAGTGGTGATTACATAGCAAATGATGAAAGCGAGAACTCCCACATACAAGGATGTATGTGAGTGGGTCACATTTACCCACTTTTTCGTCAATTTTGGTCAGCGGCCCGGGATTTTCCCACCCGCCGTGCTTGCCTTACTAGGAACTCTATATCCCCCCGCCCCCCTCCGTACATGCAAGAAAGTTAGAACATTTGTTCACTGTACGGTACTTGTCTCGGATTGCCCATTGAAATGTCTCAGCTTTCGCGGATGGTGGCAAAGCTCATTGAAGAACTGGTCTTGAACGGTGTAAAAGTAAGAGACAAGCACTGCTCTTTATAAGGTACGCTATTGTTTGAGACACTAAATTTGTTGTTATCTTTATTGAGTCATTATCCAAAATGTTACTTTTCGTTGGATATTAGAATAAAAAGACCACTCGTGACACAATAAATTCGGACTTGCCCGTCTCGTGCTCTAAGGGTACCGAGTGGGCTGACATGTAAGTGAATGCAATTAGGGTTCATCTCTTCTTGCTTGTATTTACATGTCTGCAAGGATAATAAGGCATTCTTCTTCACCATCCGCATTATATGGCTTTTGGTTAAACTCGAGACACAAACGATGCATCCACATGTACAAGTGTCAATATGTGTATTTTGTGGTTCTTAACCAACATGTACCATGATGCAATACCCGCATTGACCGAAAAGGGTACAAGCTATGAGTAGAGAAGGTACACGTGTTGACTTGATGTAGGGTTTTACGGTATTGCTATGAATGTTGGCGTTTGATGATTAACATATGTCCTTGCTCACACCATCATGTTTTTCGGCTACATGATCGCATTGTTCATGTTTTGGAGGAGCTCATGGCTGAGGCGGGGGCAATTTTTTTAGTGAGGGATTTGCGGGCTTACCGGTCTAGGGCCTCCGGTCTAGGGCCTCCCGAGATCGCCATCGTCGCGTGGCTGACTTTTGCGGCTCCGCATTAGCACTTGGTTGTGGATATTACGGTCACTAGTGCGTGCACGAATTATAGCGTTCCGGCATGGGGGGGCTTCGCATCCGCTCCTTGGCAGTATGGCGATGGGGGCTCTACAAGCTAAGATTGGTGATTACCTCCGCACTTCGTCCTCCCTTGGCGCGCCTTCTATCCAGTCCTTTCATGACTATCGCCCCTTTGCTCTTGAGGACGGGGGTCGGTTAAGGCTAGGGATAAAGTGAGTTTTGTCGATGTTGATGGTGATGATATGTTGTGACGTCGATGTTGATAGTATTGATATCTCGGATTATCGATGTTGATGGTGTTGATATCTTGGGATGCTGACATCGATGGTAATCTAAGCCAATATTATTATCGCCGATGCATCGATATTTGGGACGATATATCGATACATCGGGCTTTGATAATCGATATTTTCCAATTGTTATGATAATTGATGGCATTGATAATAGCACTAGTGCCATCGTGTCGATGTCGATATCGCAACCTATCACATCGATGGCACCATCAGCGGTTGGTGATGATACTATCGATGGCTGATCCCTAGCCTTAGGGTCGGTTGGCTCCTATGACGCTTGAACTTGTTGATCGTTTGTCCATTATGGTGGCAGTTTGACGTTTCTCAAGCATGGGTGCGGCGGACTCACGCTCTTTACGGTCTGAAAGTTATGCACGCATGAAGGACTTTATACGGCGGTTTACATATATTCCCTTCCGTCGATTTCTTGGGGATGTGCGTCGTGAGTTCATGCACCGCCTCTTTGTGGTTTTTCATGGCGCGCTGGGCTCGTATCTCCGTGAAGCCTTATTGCATGAGGGTGGTGTAGATGTTGTTGTATGTCTCCCTGCTCCGAGGGCTTATGCTTTTGTGCGTGTTTTTTTGGGGGGGGAGGTGGATTCCACAACTTTCTTTATGATTATAATAACGTGATTAATATGAATAAGCATGCTTGGTAGATATTACAATTATTGCTACAAGCGAAATGTAAGAGTGAACATACGTTGTCGTTCCACAAATACTACCACGTTCAGTGATGCCTTCGCATATACAACTATAGCTATCAAAAGTGCTTGGTGCGAGGAGGTGGCAATAGGCAACGCCGAGTGTGGGCCTTCGTAATAGCATTTGCCATAGAGCGAGTAGAACAACGACCAATTGTTTATTAAAGTAATGCGTGAGAGTTGGAGAGCAAATGATGAAAGCGAGAGCTCCCACATACGGACGCGTATGAGTGGGTCAATTGTTTTTTTGTCAGTTTTGGTCAGCGGACCGAGATTGTCCCACTCGCCGTGCTTGCCTTACTATGAACTCTAAACATCCTTTCCCCCACTCCGCACATGCAAAAAAAGTTAGAAAGGATATTCACGGCGAGGTTTTTGTCTCGGATTGCCCTTTATAAGGTCCACTATTGTATGCGGGGCTAAGTTTGTTGTTGTCTAAATAAGGTCATTGTCCGAGATGATATTGCTCGCCGTCCAATAGAAAAAAAAGACCACTCGTGACACAAATGTAGTGCTCCCCTTTGCCGTGCCTTAGATTTGATTCCTTTTTGTCACTCTTGCTCTCTTGCCCCCCCCTTTCCCCCGTCCACGTTCCTACAGTGCTTATTGTAATCGAATACTCGTGACAGAAACGATGCATGTACAAATGTCATGATGTATATCATATGTTCACCCACTAGGGCACGATTGCTAAAGATGTCAATTTGTGGGCGAGCTAGCCCAACGATTCAGTTGTCTCATTAGTATACCTAGTCTTGAAAAAGCATGTCGGACAAGCCGAGCGGGAGATCTTGGCGCCGGTAGTGTACATTTCTTTTGAAGCTCTCCGTAGTAAAGGGCTTTCCTGACAACTGCGTATCGCGCGGATCGCACTGTCGGCCCTCTTAGCCCCCTACCGTGACAAGCATGGCACGGCTACGGGGTTTCTAGCGCCCACCGCGGGGAGGTGAGGGTATGCCGACGGGCCCGCGGTAGTGAGTAATACTATCGGTAGCGGTAGTGGAGCGGTACGCTTTCCTTTGACTTTTCGTTGAATTAGAGCGAGTTCCCGCTTATTGGTATGCTTCGCGACAGTATCTTGTGTTGACGATTATTGCAGTCGCGCTGGGTGTCATTGTGGAAGTGTGTTCTGCCGCGTTGGAGGGTGACGTGAGATATACATATTTTAGGGCGGGAACTCTCGCAAAGAGCCTCCCTCACCTGCTATCACGTTTTCATTACAAGAAGAGCAACTTGAGTACCGGCTATTACCATCACCTGCAATAACCCCTCTTATTTGATGAAATATGTATTACAAAGAAACTAGTGGAATCCGCCAGCAAAGAAGAAAATGAAACAAGCACAGAAGCCCTCTTATTAAATCTTCATGCCCGTATTTATCAATATACATATATTTACATTTTAATTACTAACAAAGAAAGTAGTGGAATCTATATATACATCCTCGGACCACCGGTTGACATCATGAGAACCCGTAGTACATTATCATGAAGCCTATTTGATATTTGCGCCTAGAGGATGGGGGCCGGTTGGCGCCTATGGCGATTGAGTTGGTTGATCGCCTGGCATTTTGGTGGTTGTTCGTCGACGCTTCCTTGGCCTAGGTGCATCGGCAGCATCTCGTTCATTGAAGTTTGATAATTATGTCCGCATGCAACATTTTGCGGTTTGACAATTATGTCCGCATGCAACATTTTGTTCGTCGATCTACTTATGTTACCTTTCGACGGTTTTGGGGGGATGTGCGGCGAGAATCCACGGAACGTCTTTCTGCTGCTCTCCATGGTACTTTGGGTTCTTATCTTCGTAATGCTTTGCATGAGGGCAATGATGATACTGTGACATGCCTTCATATTCCTCGGGCTAAGGCTTGTGGGGTTTTTTCCTTTTTGCTACTTTGTGATTTCCACTGCTTTTTCTTGTAAGAAATAATTTTACATTCGCTAGATAAGGACAACAGATAGTATATAAATATGACATGTATAGATACTAACAAAATCACAATTTTGCTGCAGTCTTGCATTGGGAGCTCAGCATGGCAAACTTGAGGCGGACCTCCGCACCAAATTAGCTTTGCTTGGCACGCCTTTGGTTTTAGTCGATCCATGACTGCTATCCCTTCGCTATGGAGGATGGGGGACGGTTGGCGCCTATGGCGGCTAAGTTGGTTGATCGCATGGCAAATTTTGTGGCAGTTTTTCGCTTCCCTGGCATGGGGGCTACTGATTCTTGCTCTTTGCGCTTTGACATTTATGTCCGTATGCAACATTTCGTTCGTCGAACTACTTCTATTCCTTCCAGCGTTTTTTGGGGGATGTGCAACGTGAATTCATGCATGCAACGTCTTTGATCTGCTTTTCATGGTACTATGGGTTCCTACCTCCGCGACGCTTTGCAAGAGGGCAGTGCTGACGCTGTGGCATGCCTTCCTCTTCCTTCTAGGGCTTAAGGATCCTTAGTTATTTCCCTCTTTTCTTCTTTTTGCTTGGTAGTGGCATCCACTGCTTTTTCTTGTAAGAATTTGATTACATTTCTGCTGCAGGTAAAACAATTGCATATGTAAACAAAACGATGTAAATAAAGAAGATAGCAGACACTCGTCGTGACCACGAGATTGGGATTTTATTCTGCAACTTTTTACACAGGAATAGCCCATATATACAGATAATAGGTAGGATCTAGGGACCGGCGCTAAATATGCGTGGCGGGCAGCGGGCTGAACTATACCGCAGATATAGAGGATTATCTTCGCGCTGTCAGGAGCAGCTTCGCAACTGGCGAGGTCCTGATGACTCAGTCCTGAGGTAAAAACTTCAGCACAGCCAGGACGCGTCTTGAATATCAGCCCCTGGCAGGGTGTCTATGCCCATAGTTTGGGGACAGTCTCGGCGCAGCGGTCGCCAACTCATCAACGTGAAGTACAGTACCCGGCTTTATTATTGACAGCTATTTCTTGGTACAGCTCCCACCGCTGCACAGGAAAAAAAGTGTCAAATCTAACATGGCAGATGTAGCTCGACCACAATCCGAAACTTATAGCAACACGAGGAAAATTTGCCAGTTTGAAGCTTGGAAAGGGGCCTCTAAGTTTTGCTATCTTGGATCCAGCGCAGCCACTTGAAGGACAGTCAATAAGGCGGGAGCTGGAAAATTCGCCTGTATCGCCTGTTTTCGACTTGCTCGACGTAATCCGTGAAAATCGAGGGTGATATGATACGACGTGCTTGACCAGTCGCTATCCTAGGCGGCAAGGGACCACAACTTTTCGGGTTGCACGAACCCGCTTTTTCTTGGGTGCCCCAGGGCACTGGCGTGGACAGTGAGCTGTTGTTCCCATGGAAAACGAACTAGCCGCCGGTGGGGTTGTGCACAGTAGTCCAGTCAACTCGTCAACGTCCCAGTAGCTGCCGGCGCCGGAAGAGCAAGAAGGGGACAAAACGCTACCTACTTCAAAAGGACAACTCGGAGATGCGATTGCCTGCCCCTCGCCATCGCTTGACGTGCGCGGGCTCTGGGCATCGCCGAATGAGAAACGGCGCAGCTTCTTTTCTGGTGACGGCGCCGACGACGATGACTTCCCTTCACCTACGACCAGGCGGCCGACCCGATTCCGGAGGTCCTCCATTCCAAGAGGAAAAACAGTGACGCTGCGGGAGCGCTGGTGGCGAATCTCCATATCATCAAACATATTCACCTTGAAGCGGCAGACACAATTCCGTAATTTCTGGCGATAGTGCGGTACTGTTGGTGGCGAGTGGAGAGAATTGCGGCCCACCGCACGCGCGGTTGCCTCAAAGATGTTTCTATAGCTTGTTTCGTCAACAATTGCGAGTACGAACTAATAAAGCAAGAAAGTCGGCACGCCCCCTTCGCGCTGGTAGAGCGGGCTGTCGCGTGTTGGTTTGGGTTCGCGACCGTATCTCGAGTTGACAAGTGCTGTGGGTATCGTGTAGTTGTGTTCTGCCAAGTTGGTGGGTGACGGGGGGATAAGGCGGGAACGATGCCCCTCCCTCACCTGCCATCGCACCCCTCTTCATCCGTATTCTCGCTGATTCTCGAACCTCATCATTTCTTCCATGTTGTCTGCCATAAAAAATGCCATTCATTGTGGTTTGTTTGCCGCCCGCCCGCTCCTCCCTTAATTATTTGCTGCGGAAACCAAATGTACCTGTACCTGTACTTTCATATCTGGGCATCGGTGCAGTATGTTTATGTGTACAATGTACGGATACATAATCATCACCATCACCTGTTTTTCCGGTGGCGGGAATTATTTTATGGCAGTACGTCATCAATTATTCGGGATATTTTCATGATGTCTTCGAAAGGACTCATGACAAGTAGCGCATATGACTGCCCTTACCCCGCATAGTACTTTGGTTATAATGGGTTATAATTGAAATTGAAATTGTTTACAACATGTACCGTATGCGCCGGTTTCTACACCAAAAAGCCGTATGCGCGCCGGCTGCTGTCTCTGGGCCCTCCCAACTACGCCATTCAGGGTACTTACAAGTCAGGGCTAGACCGTTAACCTCCTAAATCCAACCTCTCCAGGGATGTTTCGGGGGTTTTACTCCCCCCCCGGGGAGTTGTGCAAGTCGAGGCGAGTGCGGTGTGCAATCAGGGGTGGGCGAAGGTGCAGTGTGGGGGGGCGCGGCGAGATGTCGTGCGGGATGTGATGCGGTATATGAGTAGGAGATGATGCAGCCATTGAACAATATGCGTGTGGAGTTGTGCAAGGATGCGAGTCGTGTCGAGTCGTGCCTTGGCGATGAGTTTGTCAGGAGGGTCCGTGCGGGCAGTAAGTAGGGAGGTGAGGCTCGTGATGGTGGATGAGTGCGGTGTGCCCGTGCGGCTCATGACGATGGGGAGGATGTCTACCACTGTGCCTGGCCAGTGGCTGCGGATGGCGTTTGCGAGGGGTGTGTATTTGGCCCGTATGAGGTCTGCTGTTAGGGAGAGGTTATTGTCCGTGCAGTACTTCCATTCCCTATCTGAATCTTTTTGATGGATGCGTAGCGGCGGCGACCGTTTGTGTGACCGACGAAGCGATGTTCGAGGAGGCGGATAAAGTCGGGTTTGTGTGCGGGGGGTCGAAGCGCGGGGGGGAGAATCTCAGGCGGGAGGGTGGCGGGACATGAGGTTAGGGAGTCGGGCGAGAGACCCTCGTCAGCAGCGACAAGGCGGGTGGGCATGTGGGTGGGGTGAGGTGGGTGACAGTCAAGTGGGGTGTGGGCAGGAGTGGGGGAGGTAAATGATTTGATGGGTTTGTTACCGAAGTCTGCAGTGATGGTCTCCCAGCGGCCTCCGTTGTGGCGTTCCGGTAGTGAGAGTAGGAGTTGTAGCGCACTGTTGGTGTCGGTCCTGTCTCAAGCCAGACATGGTGGGGCAGTTACCGGCCATGTGGCCGTTGCTAGTGAATTGGCCACATAGTGGGCAACGTAGGGTGGGGTTGTGTGTGAGAAGGCGGGTGTTGTGGACACCCCACATGAATTCCTGTTTGTGGGTGAATTGAATATTTGTGAGTGTTGTGTGTTTTTTTTGGAAAGAGAAGTCGGCGCCGTCCTCCGCGGCGCGGGCGAGGAGGGCACCGTGTTTGGTTGTTTGCGAGAGGGGTGTGTGTGAGTGTTTGGTGTTGTAGGGGTGTGCGTCAGCTTTGAGGTTGGTGTACTTGTAGGGTATGGGTTCCCCTAGGGTCTGAGGAATGCGGGTGTATGGCCAGGTCCAGTGACCTAACGACACGTCCGAACCTGTGGCGTATGTAGTGTCGGGCGGATGACCATCCGCGACCTGGTTAGCGAGGGTGTCTACGAGGTCGTTGCCTAGGGAGTGGTTGTCTGCTTTAATTTTGCCGAGGTGTGTGCGGATGCCCGCGTTGCAGCGGGTTTGGAGGGTGTGTGTGATGGATTGGAGGGTGTCGCGGTGGATGTTGTGGCGGTAAGCGGATTGGCAGTTCAAGTATCCTTGTATGAGGCGGAGGGAGCACGCACTGTCTGTAAGGAGGTGGGTGCGGCCGAGTTGGAGACCTAGGTCTATGCCAACTAGTTCAGCGCGGTTGATAGTGTGGGAGGGAGGGGTAGAGGTCATCAGAATTTTGATGCGGGTGTCCGAGGCGGGTTGGGTGGCGGCAGCTCCTAGGGGGGGGAGCTTCCCTTTTTCGAGCCGTCTGTGTATACAAAGTCCTGCAAGTTCCAAGCAAGACTACCTCTGGTGGGGGGTATGTTAGTTGCAGTCGTTCCGGGAGGGGGTATGTGACGGGGTGAGTTGGGTTCGGGGGGAGGCGGTATATGCCTGCTGAGTGGGGTGAGTAGGTGTCGTAGAGGTGGGGAGGAGGGGTGGTGATGGCTGGGTTGGGGAGGTGAGTGTCGTGGATGGATTCGAGAGTGTTGTGGAGTGCGGTCATGGCTGTGGGTGACGGGAGGGTGGATAGGGCGAGGGGGTTGGCGACGAGGTATATGTCGACCATCCATCTCGTGCCGAATGGGGCGGGGGTGGGGTTGCCAGTGTGTTGGTCGGGGGGTAAGAAGGTGTGTGCGTCGTTGGGGAGGGTGTAAAGGTGGTGGGTGTATGGGGAGTTGATGTATTTGGAGTGGCGGTAGGGTGTGTGTTCCCATCGGGGGAGGATGAGGATGGTTGCGCTGGGTGTGTAAGGGGCTGTGAGTTGTGCGCTGGTGATTGCGTGTTCCATGGCGCGGCGCATGCATTCGTGGTCGTATTATGGGTTGGCGATGTTGGTACCTTGCCATGTGTGTGGGGCATTGCTGCCGCTGGATGAGAAGACTATGTCTTCGGGGTAGAGGAAGTGGTATGTGTAGGGGTGGAGGGATTTATTGAGGGGTTCGGAGTAGAGTTCGGTCTTGATGCGGAATGTGTGACGGAGAGCTGTGAGGAGGTCTTCTCTAGTGGCCCATCTGTTACGGGTGGTGGTGGCGGGTGTGGGTGAGTGGATTTCTGAGCGGGAACCTAGGCGAGTGAGGAGGTGGTAGACCTCGTCTTCGAACGTACGCTGCGAGAGGTCGGGGCGAAAGAGTTGGTAGAGATGGCGGACGCGGGGGCCGTTGAGGGTGGTGACCGCGCGGCCGTCGGGAGTGCATAGTATGGTTGTGTCATGGAGTGATGGGTGTGCGTGGATGGCGAATTTACCGGTAGGGGGCATGTCGAGGACGGGGTTGATGGGGTCGTGGTTGAATGAGATTAGGGGGTGTGACCAGGGAGGGGGTCCGGGTTCTGGCAGAATGGGTGTCGTGGAGGGGACATAGCCGGAGTTAAATGCGGTGAGGGCGGTGGGGCCGGAGGGGGTCTCACTGATGGTGTCGTGTAGTTGTAGGCATGGGGCCCACTTGACCTCGTGGAGGCGGGTGAGGTCGTGTTGTTGGCCGCGAGCACACCACTCGCACTGCCATGTGGCGGGTCCCTGAGTTGGGCGGCATTGGGAATGTATGGCAAAGTGCGGGCATGTGCAGCAGGTGGAGGCGGGTTCTAGGTGCAGTGGGTCATGACAGATGGAGCAGGCGGTGGGGGAGGGGGTGGGGAGGCATACCGATGTGGGAGTGGAGGAGATGAGGCGGAAGCCGTCGTCGAGTTGTAACTGAATGTCCCATTCTGTGAGGTGTTCCGGGGCCCATTCAACCATGTACTGCGTTTGGCCGTATTCTGTGTCCTTGTGTTTGGAAATGATGCGCGTTACGTCGCAGGGGGGGTAGTGGTGGTCAGAGGGGGTGAGGTATTCTGTGTCTAAGTGTGTGGTGGGTGCGGTGGGGGTGGGGTGAGTGGTGCGGGAGGTGTAGATGCCGGATGAGAGGGTGGGGGGTGAGCGAAAGAGGTGTGGGGAGAGGGGAATCCATGAGGGGTGTATAGTGGTGGGGGGGGGATGCTTGTTTGGAAGTGAGGCTTGTGAGGGGGAGGCGGTTGTGGATAGTATCGAGGGGTTCGGTGAGGATTGCGGCGAGGCGGCGGATGGGAACTGAGAGTGGGGTGGTGGACCCCGTGAGTGTGGTGATGGATTTGCATGATTTGAGGATGAAGGAGGACTTGTGGCCACGTGGTGATGTCATTTTTTCCAGAGGGGAGTCAGGCGGGGGAGGAGGGAGGCGTGTGTTTTGCGGGGAGAGAAATCGCAGTAGGCTTGTTTATATGTGTGAGGGTCTGTGATGTGTGTGGCTTTGTCCCGGAGTGAGGCGAGGAGGGCGTTGTCTTGAGTGGTGAAGTGGGCGCGGATTGTGGAGGCGATAGGGTTGGTGAGGGAGAGTGGAGGGATGTTGTGGAATAGGGTGCCCGCATCGCGTTGAGCTCTGACTAAGCACTTGAGTGTGGGTGGGGTGTAACATGTTGACATGATGGATTCCGAGGGCCAGTGGGAGTACGTGGTGGATAAGGTGCGGATGTGTGCGCGGGCCATGCGGCCTCTATAGCCTGAGGTGTTCATGATTTTTTGTAGGTGGCAAACTGTGAGTTGTGCGGCGTGGGTTTTTGAGGGAGGGGAGGCCGTATCCTAGGTCGGAGGTAGGGCGGTGGAGGGCGGTGCGGGGAAGGTTACGTACCGAGGAGACGGCGGAGCGGAGTGCGCGGCAGATTTGTCCTTCTAGAGTGTCGAGTTGGGAGTCGGTGAAGAGGCCGAGCTGGAGGGTGAAATGCTTTCCGATGAGGAGTCCACGGATGACCCTGATTCTGTGGGATTGTGTTAGTGGGGAGGTGGAAAGGGTGGTGATGAGGGATGCAGTGGTACGTTTTAGTTCGTGCCAGTGATTGGTGAAGGTGAGGGAGGTGTTCAGTTCTACCCCTAGGACGCGGTATGTGTCCGTGGGGCCAATGGAGGGAATGGGGGCCGGGGTGGAGTTGAGGGAATGCGGGATGCAAGGAGGGTAGTGTTGGCGAGGGTGAAGGCGTTGCCTGTGCGCCAGAGGGTGCCGGTGATGCGGCATTTGCGGATGTTGACGGTCATGTCCGTGTAGGCGCTGAAGAGGGAGAGTTTCCTGAGCTGGATGGTCATGTTGGGGGTCGAGCCCGTGGCGAGGCTGAGGTCGTAAGCGAAGCCGTGTCCTGGGTATGTGGCGGTGGGTTCTGTGGGGTCGACGTTAGTGGCGGGGGGCCTGGGCGGTAGCCCCGGCTTCCCACCGTGAGCCATCGAAGGAAGGGTTCAAGGAAGAGGGTAAAAAGAAAGGGGGAGAGGGTGTCTCCCTAGAGGGTTCCGCGATTAATGTTGATAGAAAGGGTGGGGCCATGTGGTGTAATGTAGTCTGTGGTTGAGACCCCGTAGAGGTGTTCGCATGTGTCGACAAAGGTGGGGGGCATACCGAGTCGACGCATGTGTTTGAACATGATGCGGTGGTCCGCGGCGTTGAAGGCGCCTTTGAAATCCGCGTACATGACGTAGATGTCTTTGCTGTGGAGTTTCGCGTCCTCCATCGTCATAATGAGGGAGGAGAGGGCGTCGTGGATGCTGCGGTGTTGTCAAAATCCGTTATGTTGGTCGCTGAGAATGCCGTGGGTTTCGGCGTATTTCGAGCCTGCATCTTTGATTAGTGCTGTCCATAGTTTAAGGAGGTTATTCATGAGGGCGATAGGGCGGTAGTTATCGAGGGGGGAGGGGTCGCCTTTCTTATGTAGCAGGCATGTTGTGCTGTGGCACCAATCAGGAGGGGTGTAGGATTTGTGGGCGAGGAGGGAGAGGAGAGAGAAGAGGGCAGAGCGGGTCGCCGGTGGTAGGAATTTGATGATTTCATTGGGGATACCGTCAGGGCCGGGGGCTTTGCCGGTGCCTAGGGAGTTGAGGGTTTTATCGAAAGTGTCGCGGGTAATCATGTCGGCAAGGGTGAGAGAGGGGTCACCGCGGGGTTCGATGGTAAAGTTGTCGGGGTTGTCGGGGAGTTCCCACGGGGGGGTGGGCAGTTCGGGTGGGGTGGCGCGGCCTAGTTCGGTGGCGAGGTGAGAGTGTACCGCGTCAATGACGGCGGAGGGAGAGGATGCGGTGGGTTTATCGGGTCTAGTAATGCGGTGGAGGGTGGAGGCGGCGCCGGCGGGGGGTAGGAGGCCGCTTTTAATTTTCAATCGGCGGTGAGAGAGTTTGGGGCAGGTGTCGTAGGCCGTGTTGGCTCGAGTTTTAATTTTCTTTAGCTTATCCGTGGTGGTGGCGTGAAGGAGTTGGCGTATGCGTGCTTGGCATTGTTGTTTGATGGCGTCAGGGGAGAGATATTCAGTTGTGTTTAAGAGGGCTTGGGCGAAGGGGAGGGGGCCGTTGTTCTTGCTGCATTTGCGGAGTTTGAGTATGTGAGTGCGGGTTTTCTTTGTAAGCCAAGTAGGGTCAAAGGACGCCTGGGGTGGTCGGGGTTTTTTGGCGGGGAGGAGGGGCCAAACTGTGGCTGCGTGGTCCATGTGATGGGAGAGGAGTGTAGTGAATTGTGAGGCAAGGGTGTCGAGGGTGTCGGGGAGGCTGAGGTGTGTGAGGTGTTGAGAATTTCTGCATGGAGGGCGGCCGTATGGTTGATGAGGTCGGGGGTGCTTGATTGGTACGCTTTTATGTGGTCGGGTGTGAGGGGAAGTCAAAAGTGGAGTTTGCGCGTCGTGTGATGGGTGTGGGGGTGGGTATGGGGAGGGGGGGGTGTGCCGTGAGGGAGAAAAGGGCGGGAATGACGAGGTGGATTGCAGAGTGGTCAGTGAAGTGGGAGGGGGAGGGGAATATCGAGCAAGAGGACGGTGGGAGGGAGAGAGGTGAAGGGGGCGTGGAGAGCCATTGGTCAAGGCAGCCTCCGCTGCGGGGGAAGGTAGGGATGGGGTTGTGGAGGGGTTGTAGGTGGGATTTTAGGAGGGAGGTGAGGGCAGGGTGACCTGTACCTGTGGTGGTGGTTGATTGGAAGTCCCCTCCCCATAGGGTGCGGTGTTGCGGGTGGTCGTCAGCTAGGCGGAGGCCCCATGCTGCAACTACTGCATATAGGCGGGTCAGTTGGGGGGTGTAGAGCTGGGGCATGTAAGTACCTATAAGGAGGTAAGGGGTGCCTGAGTGGGGAACGATTTTTAGTCCGGCGATATGGGGGATGAGGTGGGGGGCGGGGTTAGGACAGTGGCAGATTGGAATGAGGCTCTGCGGACCCCTACCGCCTGCGTTGGGTAGGGGCACAGGTGAGTAGCATGGTCGGGAGCTTTTGAGGTGGTATTGGGGGAGGGCTATGCGCCAGCGGGATTTGTGGGTGTCGTGGTTGGTTTTGGTGAGGATAAGGACGTCCGGACGGTGTGAGGTGGAGAGGTGTTCAACATCCATAATGGAGGTGTGGAGGCCGCGGGTGTTGAGGGTGATGAGGTGTAGTGGTTGGGATGTGTGGTATGGGAGGATGGGGGAGGGGAGGGAGGGGGTGGTGCTGGGGGGGTCGTCGGGGGGGCGTTCGACGGGCGGTGGTTGGAAGGGAGGGGGGAGGAGAGGAGGGGAGGGGGGGAGGGGGTGGGGAGGGGTGGGAGGTGAGGGGGGGAGGGTGGTGTGGGGGGGTGGAGGGCGTCGAGAAGGTGGGAGCGTCCCTGTGGGAGGGGGGCGGAGCGGAAGCCGGAAGGTGTGGTTCCATAGGAGAGTGTGTAGGGAGTATACCGAGGACCGGGGGTCGAAGGAGGGGGGGCTGTATGGTTGGTCCGGGGGGGCTGTGGTGATGAAGTAGGTGTGTAGGAGGGCGTGGGTACCGCACGACCAAGGATGTCCGGAGTCATTTTGGCGAGGCGGGTTGAGTACTTGAGTGAGCGTAGGACTCCGACGGGAGGGGGGGGAGGAGTTCCAGTCAAAGAGGAGTTTGAGAGAGCGGGCGAGGAGGTCGGGCGGAGGGGGGTGGTGTAGAGAGTCAATCCAGGTGGCGGAGGAGTGAGTTAGGTGTAGGAGGCCGAAGTGAGAGTTTTGCCATGTGAGGACGAGGAGGGACTGGTTAGGCGTGCCCGGGCGGGGGGAGGAGCCTCGGTTAGAGAGGTTAGTCCAGTGGCAGGGGTATTGGGAGTTGTGGTGGTGATTGTCGACTTCGTTATTAGTGATGAATGTGTAGGAAGTGAAGGGGGAGGAGTGGAGTTTTGTTATTGCTGTAGCAATGCAGTAGAGGTTGGAGAGGTCCTGGTATCGCCCCCATTGGAAGGAGAGGACCGCAGAGGAATCGAGGTAGCCGATGGGTGTAGGGAGGCCGTATTCTAGGTTTAGGTCGAATAGGTAGTTATGTAAAGCTATGCAGCAGGTGCGGGGGGTAAAGTGGGCCGGGAGAGTTAATTGTAGCGTGGTGTTTACAGTGTGACTTCGGATATCGGGCTGGGGGGTGGGGGGTTGGTTGTGGGGTCTAACCTCTGGGCCGTGAGGCCCGTCTTGTGGGGGACTAATGATGATTAGCGGCCTTGCCGGCCGAGGCTTGTGGAGGGCGAGGGTATGAGGCTCCGGAGGGTCCGTTCGTCGAGGTCTTGCGCATTTCGGCGAGCAGAAGGTCCTTGGAACGGGTGGCCGTTCGGAGTTTAAGAGGGGGTGGGAGGTGTAGGGATGGCGGAGAGAGTATGAGAAGGAGGGGGAGGGGGGATTGAAAAATTGTAAGCAAGGTGTGGTAGGTATTAGAAGCAGGGCGATAGTGGGGGACTGCGGTGACGGAGGGGGCTGTCGATATCGGATCATATACTACCGTATGTTACATCTGCTGAGCGGAGTTTTTGCTTCGCTGATGCATCGAACACCAGTCGACCAACATGTTTCCCCAAGCCAGTTACGGACAACGATGATATGGCGAAGAACCGGGGATGATGAGGTATCGCTGGATTGATTAGACCGCAATCAGTGGACTTAGATTTTGGTGTCTCTATCACACAATATATCTTATACACGTTGGGGTTTCTTAAAGACGTTGCGGTGTAAACCCGCGTGAATAATGCACATGGGCGCTTGGGAGAGTTGGGGGGCATTCGTATTGTTGCTGCGAGGCGGACGTGAGCTTGAATGATGGTCGTTGCTACACCTAGAAACATGCAATTGTATCGTTCATGGAAGTTTGGTTCCACTACTCGGGGGGGCTACCGGCATGCGGGTCTAATGTGGGGCGAAAAGCTACCGCTGCCAATCAAATGTGTTGTAAACGCATTTCAATAACAAACATGATGGCAACAAATCATTCGGTGGCATAGCAACGTGGCAAATACGATGCGTTTGAAATGCACTTCCATTCATCGCGTATGCTTTTTAGCAAGTTGTAATCATGCTAGGTGTTGTCATCCTCACTTACTCTGACAGGTAGGGGAAGGGTTTCATCTCATCATGCATTTGTGCATATGGGGTCGCCTTTTTGTATGACCCAAGTCGTCGCGTCTCTACATCTTTATGGATCCTGTAGATTATTACTGAATTCAATACGATCTACCAAACTACATATTAACAAATTTCGTGGCGTTTTCGGAGACCCCGAATGCAGAAATTTATTCTAATTGCAGCAAAATGCTCTTGTAAAACATCGACGATGCCATCGATCCCTAGCCTTAGACTCACTCTCACATTTGTCTCCCCCACCCCAAGCGCAATTGCGCGCCCTTACACCATCATGGCATGGCTTCACTTGCTCTCCGCTAGTGAAACCCTATTTCTTGTAGTAGCAAGCAATCAAGCGAATGGTTTACTTGAAATGATGTGGACCCGGAGATGTTAACACCTTCCACTCCTTGCATTGGGCACGCGCATCATGTTTAGACGAGTAACGTACATATGAAATAACTGTTGGGTCCGGAGTTCAAGGGGGTACACATACCCAATATTTCGTCTAGTTTGATCACGCGCCGCAAGGTGTGGCTTAAATATCGATAGAGTGGTACTATCGCCGATGCATCTACGACAGATATTTTGACGTAAGCATTACAACTATACCATATACCATTTTTCGCTGTGGTTCTTGCCTTCCCGGGGTTTGGGAAGTGGGGTACACTATTTTTAAATGCGCCATGGACGCAGACTACGATAGCGAAAAATGTTAGCCACGGAATGGGTTGAGGTTTGCAAATAATGCATGTTGAGCAGCTATACTCAGCGGTGGGCGTGGTTGTATAAGCACATGTAAAGATGGGTGGCAATAATATGACGATCTAATTCGTCGCGTAAATATCGTTCCCACATAGGGATACATAGATGGCACGCCATCAACGATGACGAGCTGAACAACAATGAATTGATTATCGAGGTAATGAGTGGTGGTTAGAGAGCAAGTGATGAAAGTGAGAGCTCCCAAATACACTGATGTATGTGAGTGGGTCACATTCACCAACTTGTTTCGTCAATTTTGGTCAGCGGCCCGGGCTATTCCCACCGCCGTGCTTGCCTTACTAGGAACTCTATACCCCCCCGCCCCCCTCCGTACATGCAAGAGAGTTAGGAAAGGTGTTCACTGTAAGGTACTTGTCTCAGATTGCCCATTATAATGTCTCAGCTTTCGCGGATGGTGGCAAAGCTCATTGAAGAACTAGCCTTAAGCGGTGTAAAGGTAAGAGACAAGCACTGCTCTTTATAAGGTCCGCTATTGTTTGAGACACAAAATTTGTTGCTATCTGAATTGAGTCATTATCCAAAATGATACTTTTCGTTGGACATTAGAATAAAAAGACCACTCGTGACACAATAAATTCGGACTTGCCCGTCTCGTGCTCTAAGGGTACCGAGTGGGATGACATGTAAGTTAATGTAATTAGGGTTCATCTCTTCTTGCTTGTATTTGCATGTCTACAAGGATAAGGCATTCTTCTTCATTGGAAATTTTCACCATCAGCATTATATGGCTTTTGGTTAAACTCGAGACACAAACGATGCATCCACATGTATAAGTGTCAATATGTGTATTTTGTGTTTCTTAACCAACATGTACCATGATGCAGTACACGCACTGACCGAAAAGGGTACACGCTATGAGTACAGAAGGTACACGTGTTGACTTGATGTAGGGTTTTACGGTATCGCTATGAATGTTGGCGTTTGATGATTAACATATGTCCTTGCTCACATTATCATATTTTTCGGCTACATTGTTCATGTTTTGGAGGAGCTCATCATGGCTGAAGCGGGGGGAATTTTTTAGTGAGGGATTTGCGGGCTCACCGGTCTAGGGCCTCCGGTCTAGGGCCTCCCGAGATCGCCATCGTCGCGTGGTTGAATTTTGCGGCTCCGCATTAGCACTTGGTTGTGGATGTTACGGTCACTAGTGCGTGCACGAAGTCTAGCGTTCCGGCTTGGGGGGGCTTAGCTTCCGCTCCTTGGCAGTATGGCGATGGGGGCTCTACAAGCTAAGATTGGTGATTACCTCCGCATGCGCACTTCATCCTCCCTTGGCACGCCTTCCATCGTGTCCGTTCATGACTATCGCCCCTTTGCTTTTGAGGACGGGGGTTGGTTGGCTCCTATGACGCTTGAACTTGTTGATCGTTTGTCCATTATGGTGGCAATTCGACGTTTCTTAGGCATGGGTGCGGCGGACTCTCGCTCTTTACGGTCTGAAACTTATGCACGCATGAAGGACTTTGTACGGCGGTTTACATATGTTCCCTTCCGTCGATTTCTTGGGAAATTGATATTGAAATTGAAATCGAAATTGATTACAACATGTACCGTATGCGCCGGTTTTACACCAAAAGCCGTATGCGCCGGATGCAGTCTCTGAGCCCTCCCAACTATGCCATACAAGGAGCTTACAAGTCAGGGCTAGACCGTTAACCACTTAAATCCAACCTCTCTAGTGATGTTCGGGGGTTTTACTCCCCCCCGGGGAGTTGTGCAAGACGAGGTGAGGGCGGGGTGCATTTAGGGGCGTGCGAAGGGGCAATGTGTAGAGGCGCGGCGGAGGGTCGTGCGGGATTTGATGCGGTGTATGAGTAGGAGATGATGTAGCCATTGGACACTATGCGTGTGGAGTTGTGCAAGTATGCGAGACGTGTCGAGGCGTGCTTTGGAGATGAGTTTGTCAGGAGGGTCTGTGCGGGCGGTGAGTAGGGAGGTGAGACTCGTGATGGTGGTGGAGTGTGGTGTACCTGAGCGACTCATGACTATGGGGAGGATGTCGACCACTGTGCCTGGCCAGTGGCTGCGGATGGCGTTAGCAAGGGGAGTGTATTTGGCGCGTATGAGGTGAGCTGTTTGGGAGAGGTTATTGTCCGTGCAGTACTTCCATTCCCCTATCTGAATCTTTTTTATGGATGCGTACCGGCGGCGACCGTTTGTGTGACCGACAAAACGTGGTTCGAGGAGGCGGATAAAGTCGGGGTTGTGTGCGGGGGGTCGTAGCGCAAGGGGGAGAATCTCATGGGGGAGGACGGCGGGACATGAGGTTAGGGAGTCGGGCGAGAGACCCTCGTCAGCAGCAACAAGGCGGGTGGGCATGTGGGTGGGGTGAGGTGGGTGACAGTCAAGCGGAGTGTGGGTAGGAGTGGGGGAAGCAAATGATTTGATGGGTTTGTTACCGAAGTCCGCAGTGATGGTTTCCCATCGTCCTCCGTTGTGGCGGTCCAGGAGGGAGAGTAGGAGTTGCAACGCGCTGTTGTGTCGGTCATGTCTCAGGCCAGACATGGTGGGGCAGTTACCGGCCATGTGGCCGTTGCTAGTGAATTGGCCACATAGTGGGCAGCGCAGGGTGGGGTTGTGTGTGAAAAGGCGGGTGTTGCGAACCCCGCACAAGAATTCTTGCTTATGTGTGAATTGGATATTTGTGAAGGGTGGAGTGGTTTTTGTGGAAAGAGAAGTCGGCTCCGGCCTCCGCGGCGCGGGCGAGGAGGGCACCGTGTTTGGTTGTTTGCGAGAGGGGTGTGTGTGTGTGTGTGTGTTTGGTGCTGTAGGTGTGTGCGTCAGCTTTGAGGTTGGTGTACTTGTAGGGTATGGGTTCCCCTAGGGTTTGTGGAATGAGGGTGTATGGCCAGGTTCAATGGCCTATTGACACTTCTGAACCTGTGGTGTATGCATTGTCAGGTGGGTGACCATCCGCGACTTGGTTGGCGAGGGTGTCTACGAGGTCGTTACCTAGGGAGTGGTTGTGTGCTTTAATTTTGCCGAGGTGAGTACGGATGCCTGCGTCGCAGCGGATTTTAAGGATGTGTGTGATGGAGTGGAGCGTGTCGCGGTGGATGTTCTGTCTGTAAGCGGAAGGGCAGTTTAAGTATCCTTGTATGAGGCGGAGGGAGCACGCACTGTCTGTAAGGAGGTGGGTGCGGCCAAGTTGGAGGCCTAGGTCTATGCCAGCTAATTCAGCGCGATTAATTGTGTGCGAGGGAGGGGTAGAGGTCACCAGGATTTTGATGCGGGTGTCCGAGGCGGGGTGGGTGGCTGTTGCTCCGAGAGGGGACGAGCCTCCTTTTTTCGAGCCGTCCGTGTAGACAAAGTCCTGCAAGTTCCAAGCAAGACTACCTCAGGTGGGGGGGTATGTTAGTTGCAGTCGTTCCGGGAGGGGGTATGTGACGGGGTGAGTTGGGTTCGGGGGGAGGTGGTATATGCCTGCTGAGTGGGGTGAGTAGGTGTCGTAGAGGTGGGGAGGAGGGGTGGTGATGGCGGTGTTGGGGAGTTGAGTGTCGTAGATGGATTCGAGAGTGTTGTGAAGTGCGGTCATGGCTGTGGGTGACGGGAGGGTGGATAGGGCGAGGGGGTTGGCGACGAGGTATATATCGACCATCCATCGTGTGCCGAATGGGGCGAGGGTGGGGTTGCCAGTGTGTTGGTCGGGGGGTAGGAAGGTGTTTGCGTCATTGGGGAGGGTGTAAAGGTGGTGGGTGTATGGGGAGTTGATGTATTTGGAGTGGCGGTAGGGTGTGTGTTCCCATCGGGGGAGGATGAGGATGGTTGCGCTGGGTGTGTAAGGGGCTGTGAGGTGTGCGCTGGTGATTGCGTGTTCCATTGCGCGGAGCATGCATTCGTGGTCGTATTCGGGGTTGGCGATGTTGGTACCTTGCTATGTGTGGGGGGCATTGCTGCCACTAGAGGAGAAGACTATGTCTTCGGGGTAGAGGGAGTGGTATGTGTTAGAGTGGAGGGATTTATTGAGGGGGTCGGAGTAGAGTTATGTTTGGATGCGGAATGTGTGGCGGAGAGTTGTGAGGAGGTCTTCTCTAGTGGCCCATCTGTTACGGGCGGTGGTGGCGGGTGTGGGTGAGTGGATTTCTGAGCGGGAACCTAGGCGAGTGAGGAGGTGGTAGACCTCCTCTTCGAACGTATGCTGCGAGAGGTCGGGGCGGAAGAGTTGGTAGAGATGGCGGACGCGGGGGCCGTTAAGGGTGGTGACCGCGCGGCCGTCGGGAGTGCATAGTACTGTGGTGTCGTGGAGTGATGGGTGTGCGTGGATGGCGAATTTACCGGTAGGGAGCATGTCGAGGTCGGGGTTGATGGGGTCGTGGTTGAATGAGATTAGGGGGTGTGATCAGGGAGGGGGTCCGGGTTCTGGCAGAATGGGTGTCGTGGAGGGGACATAGCCGGAGTTAAATGCGGTGAGGGCGGTGGGGCCGGAGGGGGTCTCTGTTAGCACTAGCATCCCGTTGCATAGTACTTATGTACAAGGTAGCTATTTGTCATTCTAGTACTTAGTGTTATGATATTAGCGGTACTCTATTCCCTATTTGTGGCGGTTGGCCGGCCTTGCCGGTGCCTTCGCCGGCCGCCATCTCTCTCCACACACTTCTCTAGTCACCACAGCCGGCCCCCCTTGTGGGGCCGGCACGACCTCCGTGTAACTATCCGTTCCCAACTCTAACAGGTTATGGGCCCTCCACCAAGTTACACTAGAGAAGAGCGTGTGTAAAGTGCTCAGCGCCACGCTAGTCCTACCTACTCCCACGTAAAAAAGAGTAGAGCGTGTGTAAAGTGCTCGGCGCCACGCTAGTAATTCATCGTCCCACCGACCCCACGCTTCGCCTTCGAGCTGGTTGTCCGCGACTGTCCTACCATCTCCCACGTAAAAAGGAGAAGAGCGTGTGTAAAGCGCCCGGCGCCACGTTCGCCCCACCCAACTTTCAGTCTCACCTAGCCTTTCAGTACTTTAATTAGTACTGTTATTGTTTTTTCCCGAGGCAATGCCGCAACGCTCACCTTACTTAGCGAGGAACTTAACTTTCCCACGGCGAGAAAGGGGGAGTCAACACGAGCGCCCGTCTATGTTTTTTTGCGTGCCTACACGCTCCTAACGGCCTTGTTGGCTGTGCTTCTTCCTCGCCGGTCGCTCTCATGCGTCGGCTAATTCCCCCGTGGACAGTTTTTCCCGCTTCATGTCAGAATAGTACATTACGCAGTACATTTGGAATTGCTTCATATCGGCAACTCGCCGGTAGCGGCACGTTCTTGTGAGCGCATGTCGCTACACCTACCCGGCCGGAGACACACGCTAAAAGCACTACACCTTCTACCAAGATGACACCTTCCTCAACGCAAGCTAGGACGACGTCAAGACCTCGGCTACCTTGAGGGGGGGTGTTAGCACTAGCATCCCGTTGCATAGTACTTATGTACAAGGTAGCTATTTATCATTCTAGTACTTAGTGTTATGCTATTAGCGGTACTCTATTCCCTATTTGTGGCGGTCGGCCGGCCTTGCCGGTGCCTTCGCCGGCCGCCATCTCTCTCCACACACTTCTCTAGTCACCACAGCCGGCCCCCCTTGTGGGGCCGGCACGACCTCCGTGTAACTATCCGTTCCCAACTCTAACAGTCTCACTGATGGTGTCGTGTAGTTGTAGGCATGGGGCCCACTGGACTTCGTGGAGGCGGGTGAGGTCGTGTTGTTGGCCGCGAGTACACCACTCGCACAGCCATGTTGCAGGTCCCTGAGTTGGGCGGCATTGGGAATGTACGGCAAAGTGCGGGCATGTGCAGCAGGTGGAGGCGGGTTCTAGGTGCAGTGGGTGATTTCTTGGGGATGTGCGTTGTGAGTTCATGCACCGCCTGTCTCTGGTTTTTCATGGTACGCTGGGCTCGTATCTCCGTGAAGCCTTATTGCATGAGGGTGGTGTATATGTTGTTGTATGTCTCCCTGATCCGAGGGCTTATGCTTATGTGCGTGTTTTTTGGGGGGGGGAGGTGGATTCCACAACTTTCTTTATGATTATAATAACATGATTAATATGAATAAGCATGCTTGGTAGATATTACAATGATTGCTACAAGTGAAATGTAATTGTGTACATACGTTGTCGTTCCACAAATACTACCACATTCAGTGATGCCTTTGCATATACAACTATAGCTATCAAAAGTGATTGGTGCGAGGAGGTAGCAATAGGCAACGCCGAGTGTGGGCCTCCGTAATAGCATTTGCCATAGAGCGAGTAGAACAACGATGAATTACTTATTAAGGTAATGCGTGAGGGTTGGAGAGCAAATGATGAAAACGAGAGCTCCCACATAAGGACGCGTGTGAGTCAATTGTGCGTCAATTGTTTTTTTGAAAATTTTGGTCAGCGGACCGAGATTGTCCCACTCGCCGTGCTTGCCTTACTATGAACTCTAAACATCCTTTCATCCACTCCGCACATGCAAAAAATTTAGAAAGGGTGTTCACGGCGGGGTTCTTGTCTCGGATTGCCCTTTATAAGGTCCACCACTGATTGCGGGGCTAAGTTTGTTGTTATCTAAATAAGGTCATTGTCCAAAATGATATTGCTCGCCGTCCAATAGAATTAATAGACCACTCGTGACACAAATGTAGTGCTTCCCTTTGCCGTGCCTTAGATTTAATTCCCTCTTGTCACTCTTGCTCTCTCCCCCCCCCCCCCCCCCCCCCCCCCCCCTTTCCCCCGTCCACGTTCCTATAGTGCTTCTTGTAATCGAATACTCGTGACACAAACGATGCATGTACAAATGCCGTTATGTATATCATATGTTCACCCACTAGGGCACGTTTGCTAAAGATGTCAATTTGTGGGCGAGCTAGCCCAACGATTCGGTTGTCTCACTAGTATACTTAGTCTTGGAAAAGCATATCGGACATGCCGAGCGGGAGATCTTGGCGCCGGTAGTGTACATTTCTTTTGAAGCTCTCCGTGAAGGGCTTTCTCGACAACTGCGTATTGCGCGGATCGCATTGTCGGCCCTCTTAGCCCCCTACCGTGCCAAGCATGGCACGGCTACGGGATTTCTAGCGCCCACCGCGGGGAGGTGAGGGTATGCCGACGGGCCCGCGGTAGTGAGTACTACTAGCGGTAGCGGTAGTGGAGCGGTACGCTTTCCTTTGACTTTTCGTTGTATTTATTTGAGCGAGTTCCCGCTTATTGGTATGCTTCGCGACTGTATCTTGCGTTGACGATTATTGCAGTCGCGCTGGGTATCGTTATGGAATTGTGTTCTCCCGCGTTGGAGGGTGACGTGAGACATACATTTAGGGCGGGAACTCTCGCGATGCGCCTCCCTCACCCGCTATCATCCCTCTTATTCAATCTTCATGCCCATATTTATCTATATCATGCACACACACACACACACACACACACACACACACACACACACACACACACACACACACACACACACACACACACACACACACACACACACATAT
The DNA here is from genome assembly GCA_026401115.1 of Tetraselmis chui. NCBI lineage: Eukaryota > Viridiplantae > Chlorophyta > Chlorodendrophyceae > Chlorodendrales > Chlorodendraceae > Tetraselmis > Tetraselmis chui. The sequence goes on from JAPMLY010000566.1 coordinate 160,036, forward strand.
GTATTTCGATTAAACGCAAGTAATACAATCCATACATACATCCTCGGACCGCCGTTTGACATCACGAGAACCCGTACATTATTATTAAGCCTATTTGATATTTGCGTCGAGAGGATGGGGGCCGGTTGGCGCCTATGGCGGCTGAGTCGATTGATAGCCTCGCGATTTTGGTGGCAGTTCATAACCTCCCTGGCATGGGTGCATCGGCGGAATCTCGTTCGTTGCGTTATGACAGTTAAGTCCGCATGCAACATTTCGTTCGTCGATCTACTTCTACTGTTACCTTTCGACGGTTTTTGGGGGACGTGCGGCGAAAATTCATGCAACGTCTTTCTGCTGCTCTTCATGGTACTTTGGGTGCTTATCTCCGTGACGCATTGCAGGAGGGCAGTGCTGATACTGTGGCGTGCCTTCCCGTTCCTCGGGCTTAGGCTTGTGGGGTTTTTCCTTTTCTCTACCTGGCGATTTCCACTTCTGTTTCTTGTAAAAAATATTTTTGTATTCGCTAGACAAGGACAATAATGGGTAGTAGAAAAATATAATAGGTAAGGAATTCCTTGTAGCTGAATCAATGTCATGATGCTGATGCAGGTAAAACAATTGCGTACAGGAAGTAAACGATGCAATTAAAGAAGATAGTAGGCACGCATGACCACGAGATTTCTGGGATTATAATGATTCTGTATTTTCTTACACAGAAATAGTGGCCGATATATACAGATAGCAGGATCTTGGGACTGGCGCTAATTATGCGTGGCCGCCAGCGGACTGAACAATACCGCTAGGATTATCTTCGCTATCAGCAGGAGCTTTGCAACTCGCGAGGCCCTGATGACTCAGTCCTGAGGTAAAAACTCCAGCACAGCCAGGACGCGTCTTCAATAGCAGCCCCTGGCAGGGTGTCTACGCCTGTAGTTCCGGGACAGCCCCGGCGCAGCGGTCGCCAACAACTCGTCAACGTAGAGTACAGTACCCGGCTTAATTATTGACAGCTATTTCTTGGTACAAACCATCCGGAAACTCCCATCACTGCGCAGAAAAAGTTTCAAATCCGGGTGGGCAGATGTAGCTCGACCACAATCCGAAACCTTAAGCAACACGAAGAAAATTGGCCTGTTTGAAGCTCTGAAAGGGAGCTCTAACTATTATCTTGCTAACTTGAGTCCAGTAGTGTAGTCATTTGAAGGGCAGTCATCCATCCAATAAGGGAGCTGGAAAATTCGCCTGTATCGTCTTTTTTCGACTCGAAATCCGTGAAAATCGAGGGCGATATGATACGACGTGCTTGACCAGTGGCTATCCTAGGCGGCAAGGGATCACAACTTTTCGGGTTGCACGAACCCGCTTTTTCTTGGGTGCCCCAGGGCACTGGGGTTGCCAGTGAGCTGTCGTCCCCATGGAAAACGAACTAGCCGGTGGGGTTGTGCACAGTAGTTCAGTCAACTCGTCAACGTCCCAGTAGCCGCCGGCTCCGGAAGAGCAAGAAGGGGACAAAACACTACCTACTTCAAAAGGGAAACTCGGAGATGCTATAGCCTGCCCCTCGCCATCGCTTGACGTGCGCGGGCTCTTGACATCGCTGAACGAGAAACGGCGCAGCTTCTTTTCTGGTGACGGCGCTGACGACGATGACTGCCCTTCACCTACGACCAGGCGGCCGACCCGATTCCGGAGGTCCTCCATCCCAGGAGGAATAACAGTAACGCTGCGGGAGCGCTCGTGGCGGATCTCCATATCATCAAACATATTCACCTTGAAGCGGCAGACACAATTCCGTAATTTCTGGCGATAGTGCGGTACGTACAGTTGGTGGCGAATGGAGAGAATTGCGGCCCACTGCACGCGCGGTTGCCTCAAAGATGTTTCTAGAGCTTGTTTCGGCAACCGATGCGAGTAGTACAAACTAATAGAGCAAGTAAGCCGGCACGCCCCCTTCGCGCTGGTAGAGCGGGCTGTGGCGTGTTGGTTTGGTTCGCGATTGTATCTCGAGTTGACAATTGCTGTGGGTATCGTGTAGTTGTGTTCTGCCAATAAGTTGGTGGGTGACGGGGGATAAGGCGGGAATGATGCCCCTCCCTCACCTGCTATATCATATCACCATTCCTCATCCGTATTTTCGCTGATTCTCGAACCGCATCATTTCCGTATTGTCTGCCATAAACTATGACGCCATATTGTAGTTTGTGTGCCGTTCGCCCGCTCCTCACTTTATTATATTTGCTGCGGGAACCACATGTACTTTAATATCTGGGCATCGGTGTGTGTTTCTCTGTAGTGCGCAATGTTCGGGTTCATATTGCCATCACCATCACCTATTTTTCCGGTGGCGGGAAATATATTATGGCAGTACGCCATCAAAGATTCGGGATTTTTCCATAATGATGTCTTCAAAAGATAGAACTCGTGAAAAGCAGGAGCGCATACGACTGTCCGTACCCCGCATAAAAGCTCAGCCAGAATGGGTTATAAATAATTGCTGTCCTACCACGAGTTCACAAGGACGTGCGCGCGCTGGCGCGCGCTCGTGTGTGTGTGTGTGTGCGTGCGTGTGTGTGTGTGTGTGTGTGTGTGTGTGTGTGTGTGTGTGTGTGTGTGTGTGTGTGTGTGCGTGTGTGTGTGTGTGTGTGTGTGTGTGTGTGTGTGTGTGTGTGTGTGTGTGTGTGTCTGTGCGTGTGTGTGTGTGCGTGGTTGTGTGTGTGTGTATGTGTGTGCGTGTGTGTGTGCGTGCGTGTGTGTGTGTGTGTGTGTGTGTGTGTGTGTGCGTGTGTATGTATGCGCTCGTCCGTGCGTTTATGGGCGCACGTGTGCGTGTGTGTTCAAAACGAATTGTCGCTTAAGAGAAAAGACAAGCGGAACATTCATCGAATTAGAAAGGCGTAGGCGGGATGGGAAGAGGTGACAACGGCAATCAGGTCGTACAACCTTGTTGCCATTCTCAACCCGGTTGACATACGCACATCTTCTCTTATTGCATGTTTATTTTCATCGCTATTATTCTTATTGGAAGTTGCTTTTTGGAGCTAATATATTATAGATAGCACCATGTAATATAATTACCTAATTGCATGTTTGCTTCCGTATATTGCTTTCGCCACTAATCCCTATGTAAACCAATACAATGATAGGGATAGTATACTCTAAATAGGCTGAGACCCATGTGAAAAACTCCCCCATTCGCAAATGGATGTTCATAGCTAATGACTCGTGTTCATATGGGTGATGTTTGGTCCCCGGCATATGCGCATGGGTGACCACGCCAATGAACCAAATTGTAATGGGTCACTCTTCGTCTGAACCATTTTCACCTTGGCGGACGTGTTTCGGGAGGTTTCTCTCATATGAACCTAGGTCCAGTTTTTCGTATTTTTGATTTTTTTTTCATTACTTCAAATTACAATAATTACTGATTGCGACTTCATGTTGGGCGGAGCGCGAGGTGCCTCTTACCTTGGACCGTGCTACCCACAGCGGCATATTGGCTAGTAATTTCATGATGGAAATCGTTTGGGATAAGTCAGGTTTATATATATCACGGCTTCCGGACGGAGCGCGAGGTGAACATATCGCCACTCATAGCTTGCGATGCGGCCGCCATTCAATTTTGCGGCGGTGGGCGAGAATGATACAAATATCACCGTATATGTGGCAAACTGCATTTTTGTTAAAGCAAAGTCTTCAAAAGCATGAATAATCTGTACCTTAGCTCATACGGGAGGAGCCTCCCGAAACGCTTCCACCTTTGTGAAAATGGGTCATACAAAGAATGACCCATAACCAATTGGGTCACTAGAGCAATGAAACAATTATCCATGTGCATATAGGTTACAAAAACTTATTTATATGAAATCAAGTCATTACCTATGAAGACTTATTGCCACATGAGGGAAGGCCTTCCGATGTGTGGTAATGGATCGACCCATGGCAAATGGGAAAGTATACACATGGGTCTTAACATATTAACCACCCATCGCAATGATGCGTATCAATTACGCAGCAGTGGTCGCAATACATATACTACTGCAAAGCTAAAAACTGCGAGTAGGTGAAGTCCAAATGTATTTCAAAATATGCGCATTTCTTAGTTATTGATGATGAAATTAAGTTGAGTTTTCTCGGCTTGCTACATAAATTTCGTTAGATTGTCGTCGTGTGGCGGGACGGTAGGGAACTACCCGTGGCTAGATACCGTGATAGATGGCCGTGGTTTTGATACCCTCGGTAAAGTCACGAGGGTATCGAAATAGTACGGGAAAGGAAACGCACATGCCCGTAGCCCCCCATCGCACTATAAGTTACAAATAGCACAAATACAGCCACACCCAATGGTGACTACATGTAAAGAACCGCGTCGTGTGGCCTAAGTCCCTTAACAAGGTGTTTGTAGCAGGTAGAAGCACGCTAGGCTGTATTGGCAACGCAATCACTCACACACACACACACACACACACACACACACACACACACACACACACACACACACACACACACACACACACACACACACATACATGTTGTAGGGGTGGACGTTGCACATGCCCACCAGCCTAGGTACGAGAACCGACTACCTAAAACCTCCCCGACATCGAAGACAAACGTGGCACTAATAGCGGGGTTCAAATAAACTCGACGCTAGCATCTTCATTATTCAGGATATCGTTATTTTTCGGGGCGAGCTTGTAGTCACTTCCGGTAGAGGGGGCGGGGGGGGGGGGGGGGGGGGGGGGTGATTAGAGTAACGACATGAACTGAGGAGGTACGCAATGTTTGCTACTACTATATACCTTATAGGGGGTAGCGGCCACTGCAAGATGACATTGTATTACATCCGGTGTGCCGGAAAACCGGAGTGTCCGCATCTAAGTTCCTTATAAAGGAACCTCTCGTATGAATCATGAAACAAAAATGAAAATTAATCATGAACTAGACACTGGCAGTTCTACGATGGTGATTCACGTAAGTAATGAACGTTTATTACAAAGAAAGCCGTGGAATCCACCAGCATCAAAGGACAAAAAGAGAGCCCGATAATAGCAATTCCCGATAAGGATTCACGCGGCGTAGCACCATGGAATAGGGAATTCTTGATATGTAGTTAAATAGATAAACTCAACACCGACAACAAGGACGAAGCTCGCAAAAACACAAGCACATCTGCCCTACACAACATCAAAGAAATACGTTCTGAAAATAACATTGAGAGCAACCGAAATGCGTCGTAGAAATTCTTTACAAACAGCTTCATGAAAACGGCGAAAAAGAACAAAAGTGGAGCTCTACACTATAACTTTATGCGACTGTAAGGCTCACGTCGAAGATGCTGTGACTATGGGCTATCGAAGACACGTGAGATGAAATAGCCGATTGCTAACTAATCCATAAAAACCGAAATTGATGATACTCCGCCATGCATTTGAATTTTTCAAGCAATGATATTGCAAGCGGTGCCCGCCGGCGGCGCGACGGCAGCAGCCCCGGAGTAGGGTGCGCTTGCATACCCGTTGGCACTCACCTCCACCTCCTCGTAGTGGGCGGCGGTAACCACTAACCATGTCGCCGTTTCATGCAAGGCACCGTATGGAGGAGGCGGGGTGAGTCGACTGATGCGATCTGCGCGATAGGGCGGGATAGCCGTATACATAGGGATTTAGAAAACAATAATGTACCCACCTGCGCTAAGATCCCCCGTTCGACTTATCCGATACCTTGTTTCCCGGCCTAATTCCCTTAGATAATGTACTAAAGAGGAGGCGGGAGTTCTCTTTGTGGAGTAATATCGGCTGGCGAGGTGGGTACTTTCGTATTTGAGCCAAAGGGAGGCGTTAGAGCCGGCGGATTGCTGGGAGGCAGCGCCATGGAAGGGCGCTCGCTGCCCGTGGACATGCCGTATTAATCTTGGGCCAATCTATCATGGGGGTGAAGCCCGACACAAGTAGCGAGGAGAACACCCGCGACGGGAATAGCGGCACGGTATGGCGGCGGAGACCCTCGAGATCGGTCGTTGCCGGAAAAATCATCTACGGAGGGATTCGGTGAAAACGACCGTACCCGACGTTTTCGACGTTTTTGTCGTTTTTTTGCGTCGCGACCCCACTTCCCCCTATATCCTTTCCACGTATGTACCCACCCTCCGCGAAAAGAGAGGCTTAGGCGATGTGCTAAAGGTTATCGCGAAGGCACATCGCCTATATGGGCCTCCTTTCGCCCCGGGTAGTATGAATCGATAGGGGAGGGTATGGGTTGTACATTGCGGATCGGCTACTAATGCCGGAATTAGCGAGCAACCCCACGGAACATGACTGACGCGTCAGGAGGAACGTCGCACAAAAGCATTCAATATGTATAATGTCCTCCCCACGCCCCGAAGGCGAAAAGAGTCTACGCTAGGAGAACTGCTACGTCGGGAGGAGCGGCACTTGTCTTGTATTAGGTATGCGTGGGTCGAGCCGGGTTCGTCCACGACCTGAACCAAGGGGTTTTCACCTCACCTCCCCCCCCCCCCCCCCCCGGCTGCTCCGGCACGACCGAGCACGCTGCCCAACTTGGGCTGAAAAGCACCCCCAAGCGGCTGGTGCATGCTCCACATTGTGGAGATAGCCATATTTGAGAATAGCTTGTATTTAGCCGCTTGCAAATTTTGAAATATTCTTTTGTTGTAACTGTCAACGGAGAGGATTGGCAAGGCGACCCCCGGCCTAAGGACCTATCTCTTCAACCTAGATGGCAACATATGGGACGGCCCTCGGACGCCAACCGGGAAAACCGGGGCTTGCTGCAAAACATTCCATTTCATTTAATTCATGTCGCGCTAGTACTTGTCGCAGTTATGAACTCAACCAAAGGCATACGATACCATTTAGATTGGGGCTAAAAAAGTGCATGTACTCAATTCCCCCGCAGATTCTGATCTTTGATGATGTAAGACCTAGATAGAGGTGACCAAGGAGCCAAGGAGATTTGAACATACAATGGGCGCCGTGGCACGAAGGCGGCCGGAGCACAAGCCACCTCATACTCGTTATGGGAGTCGCCCCCCCCCTTTCCTCACAAACACACATGTTCCGGTGGATCGCCGCGTACGAATGAGTAGCGCAGACATGGAACAGAGTGACGGAGTAATCCGGCGAACCGATGGGGTGGTTTTCAGTGAGCTAGCCCCCTCACACACACACACACACACACACACACACACACACACACACACACACACACACACACACACACACACACACACACACACACACACAGTTTTTGGGGCTGAGACTATGGCCGTTAGTTTACAAGTCAGGCTGGCCGCCTAAATTACTTTATAACTGAGCGAACTTGGTCGACAAGCCTTCCGTAGAGCGATGTATAGGGCAGATCGCGTATCATGCATGCATAGTGTCAAAATGACTTGCATTTTGGAATCGTAAATTTTTACACGTAGCACTATTTTGATCTTGTATTGATTAACCTCTTAGCCGGAATTGACAGTGATTATATTCAAACTAACTCGCCCCCGGTCAATTGGAGTAGACGACCACGTAAGACGAGTCTCAGCTCCAGCTACGATATCTGTCGTATTCTGCACCAGCTATGATATCAGTAGCATAGTGTAGGGATATGTATTGTTTCATTTCCTTTTATTTTCTAAGCTTCTTTGCCGATATAGTTTCCTCCATGTTATGTGCCGCATTGAATTTTTTGGATTTTCACCAATTCCAGTAGACTGATTTATTGCCGTGCCTTGGATTCCATTATCCTCTTTGCACGTTTGCTCCCTTGGCCCCCCTTTTTAGCTGTCCACGTCACTATAGTGCTTCTTGTGACCAAAGTTACTGAACTCTATCGGTCGTTGTCTAACGGCCATCAAGTGCTCTGCCATCTAGGACACCTAGGAACAACGGTTGGGCCGGGTGTTACTCCGACCATGTACACCTATCAACACACCTATATTCAATATGTGTGCCGATGTTCCTCGGGAATAAAAACCGTAAGCAACCACAGTCATTACCAAAGTCCCTCCGCCTAAGCCTTAACAACAGAAATAGTTACGCAAAAAAATAAAGAAATTATAAAATATTTTGTGAAACTGTAATGTGGAAAGCTTGAAAATAAATCGACTTGTCGAGCCCCAACTAGTAAGTTTCATGGATGGCATAGTTGGGAGAGCCTAGAGACATCAACCGGCTGGCAACTGGTACGTGTTGGAAGTCATTTTCATTATCCACTAGTCAGGAATGCAAAATGAAAGTTGTTGCTAGAACTTCACGATCCCCGCTCCCACCGATAAACGGGGTACCGATCAGCCTAGTAGGCCGGTCGGCGTTGGAGAGGGGCGACGGACCAGCCAAATCCAGCTCCCGCACGACTCCGGTTTTGCCGGAGATAGGAGGGGAAACGCTTGCAGGAAACCCTTCCCCATGTAGTCGCTCGTTGATCCCGCCGTCGCACCTCCAACGCCTCGTCCTAAGGTCATTGCCGCTCCTCCCGACGCGGCTCATCCACCTTGTTTGAGACCGCTTGCGCCTCCGGGGCAGGCGCACGGGTCGTCCCAAACGAATAGCCAAAATACACGGCGCTCATGACCCCGCGCTCGAATAGTTTTTCCCCCATTATGTCCCCAACTAGTTATGTATTGGTAGATGTATGGGTACATGTATAGTAGTCGGGCTAGCGCCCGCGGCCTCCGCCCTCCGCTCGCGCGTCAATCGAGCATCCTTCTTTCGAGTATAGGCCTTCGCGCAAACCCGGGGCCACACTCTCTAGTATTTGGTGTGTTGTGTGATACTGTGATATTGGTTGTCGAGACAGGGAGAGCCGGTCACCGTAGCCATATTGGCGCACGGTAACTATTTCAAATCCTATGTGCAAAAGTTTCAACCGGCGGAATACCCAGGACTGTGTCGCTACTTATGTCGCGACCATCGTCCTCGTCGCGTAATTAGCGTACGCCTCTATCCCCCAACTAAGTGGAGCTCGTCGACGTGAGTTGGCAACCGATAATCACCATGCAATGGTGCTTCTTCCCGATTGGTTGTCTTAGGTCCGAGTTGTAGATACGCTAGTACCCTCCTCGCGTTCATTCCCCAAAAAGAAATTGCCCGCCCGTATCATTCGGCGGCATGACGGTAACCACTCCATTACCCATGCATACGTTTCCGACGCATGTTGGGGGAAGTAAGGGGGGATCCTTGGGCCTCGGTTGGGTAGCAATCCATGTACTGGGTACGGGCACTATTTTAATCCAAAAAACCCTCCGTACAAGACTTCCCGGCGGCAGATTATCCTAAGAGTCAGCACCAATAGACCGAGTCGCTTCTCCGGTTGCAACGGCCTGCTTGCTTGCTCCGCGTCGTGCATCGCCCCATGTCTAGGGAGGCTTGACATTCACAAGGATGGACGAGGGCTCGCGAGCGCCCTTCCATGGCACTGCTTCCTTGTTGTCCGCCGCCAACTTCAATACCTACAACCCACCGATGATCATGCCATACTCTCCTCGCTGACACACGAGATAGAGGCCCCTCCCCTTAACGGGACGGTAGGTGAAGAGCACGAAAACTTGACACGTAATATTGGATTGACCGAGCGAAAGAATTTGGCGTCTCTAACGTACAAAAAGTATTTTCAAAAGCCCTCCGTACACGGCTTTCCCAACATGGCTTTCCTTGATCGCGTACATCGTAGATGTCGGCTCACTCCGCCTAACCCCATACCATGCCATGCATTGCATGAGAATTGGGCTACTAGCGCCCACCCTAACGCGTTGGGGGTGAGTGCCAACGGACTTGCGACCGCACCCCTCTGTGCCGCCGCCGCTGCGCCGCCGGCGGGCGCTCGCGCCAAATTTTATTCTAAATCGCTATTGCAATCAAATTTTCTTATTCGCTAATCAACTCCTCTCATGAATCTATATTATCAAAACAAAGGCACTATGTACTTGAATTTTTACGTGCGCACTACGTTTAGTAATGAGCTTGTCATCTGCTGAGCTATATGTTGGTTTCGATATATAAAACGGAGCGCTTCGAAGTCCTATTGCTATTGCAATGGCATCGTATTTGTATATTTGTTTGTTTATCCATATGTTTCTCTTTATGTCCGTTTGCTCCTTAATTCGTTGAATTTGGCTACTATAAAGCGATCTCAAAGTTTGAAAATACTTGTGGATGGAAAATCACAAATGTCAGTTTTTGGATTAGTTGATGATCACGAGATATTTTGTCAATAAAGTATTACAAAATGGTACATGTGGATCTTTATGATTATTAATGATATGGAATTACACGAATTGGCATAAACACGCGAACACGAACAAGAGTAATAATAACTAAGAAGAGGGGCAGGGTGACAAAAGGTTCACGAAATTAAGGACATGGTTGGAAGGACTACACAATGCGAGAGCTAGCAAAGAGAACACGGGAAAAACAATAAAGCTCCACGCACGGGTTGAAAAGCATCACGCGAAGGCGACACGCAGCGCCTCATCACGCGCCGCGCCGCGCGAGGAAACGGAAAACGCTTGAGGGCCATGGATCGGGTAAGGAAAACGGTGACATGAGAGGGCATAATGCGATCCCAAAAAAGGTCGGAGCGGCCTCCGCACCTTCCGCGGCGACGGACAATCCTTTTCTTTATTTTGACTTCCGTCTACAAGTACATGTATCATTTCTCGCCCTCCTTGTCCCCCCCATATTTCCACGTCCTCGTGTCTATAGTGTTTTTCTAATTTCAAGTATCATTCATCATCGCCATGATATGTGGTGAATACATTAAGTTGACAATTCATTCCAATATTACCGCACATGTAGCAATACTATTTTGAGATAGAGGGGACGATTTACCGGAGAAAAATAATCTAGCATCAATCGCAGTGGTCTCCTCACTCGGCCCGACATTCGCTTCATTTCTTTTGTAGGTAAGGAATTTGGTGCTCTCGATGGCCACACCACACCTTTTTAAATTGGGCTGGCCGAGTAGCCATTCGCCTTAAATGGGAGGCATGTGGGCAAGTTGGCGGCCTCCTAGCGCCGAAAGCTTCTCTCGGCGTCCATGTCGCTCACGCGGACAACATCTCCCGCGAGTTATCCGCCGCCGCGAATGGCGTGGAGACCACTTCTTCCTCCACGGATATGTCTTCGGCCGCCACGGCACTCTTCACCCGCGCCTTACTTGGGCCGCAAGTGTCGTGAACTAGAACTTACTGGCAAGAGAGTCACTAAGCGACTTCCGTTTTTCCGACGCGTCGGTTAAGCGTGTGGCCTAGTGTGCCAAAGTTTTGGGTTCGATACCCGTGAAGGGCAAGACTTCGGTACAAGGGAAAGCCACGGTCTAGGATGAGACCCCACTTTCCATACTGCAATTGTCTCCGCATTTCCTAGCTAGCGCGGTGCGTAAGGCGCCGCTTGTCGACTCCACGTGTTACGTTTTCATCCTTGCGTGGGGTAACCTCGTGTCCCGCCTAATATTGTGCACATTAAATAGTGCTTACATTCGCTGCGTTTTTTATTCCGCGACCCTCTCGCCACTATTTCCCTCTTAGCTTCCCATGTCCTTCGTTCCATTACGGTGCTTCTTGTTATTTCATTTCTAACGGGCTTCTCACCTTTTGTACTAATTCCAATATGTTATAGAGCATTGTTGTACTTCATGCAATTCGTTTTGTAAGCCACGACTTTCTGGTAATGTGATATAAGAAGCAATGTATTTTCGGTGGCCCCCGCCCCACCTAAACCACTTTTTGGAGCCCCCCCCCCCCCCCCCCCCCCCCCCCCCCCCCCTAGTTTGAGAAGTGGATGGCGGCTTCAACACACGTATTGCCAAGTATTGTAAACAAGCCATGTTGAGGAAATGTTTTTAAAACCTAAATACTAAACTCAAAAACAACAAACATAAACCCTAAACAAACACCTATGTAGCGTAGGTCAGCATGGATGGGAACTGCAATAAGTAATGTTAAACCATAAGTTTTTATTTTGGCCATACGCTTATCATCTCTCCCCCCCCTTATTATGGGCGTTGTTTTCGCACCTAAACATATTAGCAAAACGTGATGTCTTAGTTTGTTGTAATTGCGTGAAACAGTTGAATAAAAGGTCGGCGCTTGCGCGGCGGTATCATCGGATGACCGGAATAAGGCTTAAATACGATCGACGGATCGTTGATACAACTAATGCAAAATTCATACTTATATATACGGGCGATTATTCTATATTTCCATCACTTCCCGTTTGATGCACTGCCCACCGTAGTCTTCCTCCTCTCGGAGGACATCCTCCATGCCCCGCTTCATTTCCATGCCCAATGACCCGATTTTATGCATTTCATACTCGAACGCGAAGATGTTGGAAATTCTTCTTCGATACAAAATACGATCAGTATCCATAAATTCGCGAAACTTATGCTAGTGAACCGAAATATCATACTAATACCAATAAGGGAACGAAACGTATCAATTCGTAATTTGCAAATGCACACCACTCAACAACACACTCGGCAATCACTACCCCCACTAGTGTAAAAATACAAGTGAATATAAGTTGCACATACACCCCACACGCACTCGCCCTCTCCATCATCATTCACCACCATAAATGCGCCACGCATAGAGTCGTTGGACAAACCCTCGCCGGTAGCCTCACGCGAAACCATCAACATCGCATCCATTGACTATGCCCATTAGCTCTTCTACCTCCTTCGTGCTTAAATAGTCAAATTCACATCATCACATAGTCGCTATTCCGGTCGCTCTATCAATCAGGCACAAACCCCACTCTCTAAAATCCGTTGACAAACACATTTTTGACAGGTGGAGTGAAGCTCAATCCAAACCACGGAGAGGCGGATCCAGGTAACCCTAGCCTATCCTTGCAAGACCGAAGTACCACATGAGATAGGTGCCCTTTGATAGCAGCCGGAACATCGCTGATTATATTTAGCGGAAGTGTTTTCGTTTTTATTTTCCAAATCACCATGTTCCCACCCTCACGTGAAACAAGTAGGCATGGGTGTTTACGGTAGGGCTTTTGTCCAGGAACGACATTTACATGGCCATTTATTGCGGGGCGATTAAATCGGTTCGTTTCAAAGTTAGGCTCTTGCAGAAAGTAAGATTTTGCTCTCAATGGTGTAGAACAAAAAAATATTAGTAAATGTCGAGAGCAGTTGTATGTCGCTACATCACCGTATTGAAGAAATCGCTATTTAATGCGATACACTAGCTATTTGACGCTAGATAAAATTATGACCGTTGGATCATAGATCTAACGGTCCAAGAAGCGTTTTGGAGATAACCGCAATATTATTGATTTTAGTACGTGTGGTTCTAGGAGATATGAATGTGGAGCTTAAAGCATTGTAACTATCCTTTCTATACGCTCCAACTATAATTAGGTTATGGGCCCTCCTGTACTCCCACGCATCTCGTTAACCTTGCTCGGGCAACACTATTTCTACTTCCACTACTACTACTACAACAGTAAAACTTCTACTACTTCATCAGTACTTCTACTTCCACTACTAACAAGTCGGGAAGTTTGTCAATGAGGAGTACTGGATTACAAGTTTGTCAGCGCTTCGACTTCAATTTGTGTGTTGGAGTTGGACTGAAGGTTCGATTCCGTACTGTTCTACTGAAGATGTGGCCTCCATATTCTGGTGGTGAGTACACCTTGGGTCGTTGCGACGTGTGTTGCCTGATGTAGTTGGTGATACCGTTAGTTTGCGGAAGTGTGAACGAGCGTGTGGAGTGTGTAATAATATCCATCATGTCGTTGGCGTTACCACTGGGTCGGCTTGCTATCGACGTACTTGACAAGATTGTTGGGATTTTTTCGTGCCTGTTGTGCTTCGTGGTGGTGTTTTGGATCGCTTGACCCCGTTCGTGGCGTGTCGGAACCTGCTTTTTCCCGTTGTCGACGAACCTATCGAGTTTTTAGGACGGTTCCATATCCCATGTTATTTTCGTGGTCGTCGTTGGACTACCTGAGCTCGTTTGCGACGTATCGGGACTTGATTATCCGTTGTCGACCGACTTGTCGAGCTCTTGGTGATTGCTACCGCGTTGCCTGTTACTTGCGTGGTGCTTACTTGGATCACTTGCGCTTCGTCGAGACGTTTCGGGACGTGCTTCGTCAATTGTCGACGTTTCTGTTGAGCGCGTGGCGAGTGTTGCCGTGTTACCCGATTCATGCGTTGTGGTGCTTGGAGTACCTGCACATGGTCGATACGTGTCGGAACCTTAGTCCTCTGTTGTCGGAGACTTGTCGAGCTCGTGGAGGCTTTTCTTCTTGTTACTTGATACATGTTTGAGGGTATTTGGGTCGTTTTCACTTGATCTCGCTGTACCGGAACCTTGTTCATCCGCTATCGACGCACGCGTCAAGCTCGAGGCGGCTTCTAGTGTGTTGTGCGTTTCATGTGTTGGGGAGATTGACCCTAGTGAGGCTGGTCGGACGAGATTTTTTTGTTTTTGGTGTTCATTTGATCCCCATCTGGTTGTCTGCTGGCGTCTCGCTCCTAGCTGAGAGTGTGAAGATCCATGTTTTTTCCGGCAAAGCCGCGGACTTCCCCTTGTTCCGTACCCGGCTCACAGCCTTCGTGGATGCGGTGGGCTGTGAAGCTGCTCTAGATTCCGAAGGCGCAGACGATGTTGTTGAGCAAAAGACAACAACATCAATACTTGTTGGTGTTAGCTTTACCGGAGATAACGTTGCACATCATCCGGAAGGTCGATCGGAAGAGCAAGGCACCTGGCTTTCATGCTTGGCAAGCTTTGCTCCGTCGATTTGAGCACGACGGCATTCACCGGCGCGGAGATATACAGGATGCTTTGGATGAGAAACAACGTCATGAGGAAACTTGCGTGGACTTCGTTACTCGTCTCCAGTATGTTCAGGCGCAGTTTGCTCGAGTTGACGAGTTGGTTCCGGATCGGCGCATCGTCATGAATGTCGTCGGGGCCTGCGGCCTGAGTATTCTTCCATGACAGATGCTCAAAATGAGCGCGACTCGAGTTTGACACTAGACTTCGTTGAGAATCTTCTCGCTACCTATGGGGTGCGCATCGAGCGTCGCTTGGCCGAGCAAAAGGAGCCGGAGCCCGGAAAGACCGCTTTCCATGCAGCGTGTGCAGATGACAACCGGGGGACAATGCTACAAGACTTGCAACGAGAGGTGGCGTCCATGAAGGGTGTCCGCGGAGAGAGCGGAGCGAGTAGTTATAGAGGCAACGGAGGGCAACCCGTTTTCAAGGGTACTTGCTTTACATGCGGTCAATGCGGCCACCGGCGTCAAGATTATCGGCTAAAACGGCCACCCCGGGTGAACACTACTCATGCAACACCGTTTGGCGGGTATGTCGCTTTCCCCGCTAACCTGTGGACCTCGATTCTTGCTAGTGATGGCTTTCTGGCGGCCACTATCAAGGTGCCTCCCTACCTCCTCGATGTGGAGCATGGGCTGTGGCTCGTTGACAATGACGCTAGCCATCATACGACTAGCGTCTTGACAGATTTCCATGCCTATCGCCCGATTTCTCCGGTATGGGTGAA
Organism: Tetraselmis chui; assembly: GCA_026401115.1. Classification (NCBI taxonomy): domain Eukaryota; kingdom Viridiplantae; phylum Chlorophyta; class Chlorodendrophyceae; order Chlorodendrales; family Chlorodendraceae; genus Tetraselmis; species Tetraselmis chui. The sequence continues at coordinate 175,566 of JAPMLY010000566.1, forward strand.
AGGTATCAGTGGCTATGCCAAGGGGGTGGGTAGCGTCCGTGTCACGCTGCGCTCCAAGGGCGGCGACGCTGTCCCGATCCATTATGTCTTCTACGTACCGGATCGGGCGGCTCGAGCATCATCCAGCCATCAGCGTATGTTTAGTGTCTCCCAGGCGCGGCAGCGTGGGCATCGCACCGTCTTCGAGGACCCATGCGATGAACTTTGCTCCCATGCACAGCATGGTGGTGGTGTCACATTCCCCTTCACCGTGCCCATGGCCTTCTTTGGCTACCCACTTCGGTCGTTCCGTCTGTCTTTGCCTCGCCGGTGATGGTGCGACACTCCAAGTTTCTGTAGCATATGCGGCTTTTGGGGGAGTGATGTATGGATCGGCTTGTGCAATTGGGTACCTGTAGTGTGCAGGACAGTAAGTCGGATCGTCTTTGCTTCTGTGAGACCTGCGCCTTGTGCAAGTCTCGTGAGGCGCGTATCTCGCGTGCGCCGTGTGCGGATCATGACCGTGTATTTCAGAAGGTCGGCGTAGACTTTTGTGGTCCTATGGGCGTGGCTTCTTTGGGTGGCTGCTACTACAGCCTCGCCGTTACGGACTTCAAGTCTCGCTTCGTCATGCATGACGTGTTGCGAACCAAGGATGATGCTCCGCAGTCGTTTCGGCGGTTTTTGGCTAATATAGGTCACAAGATTGAGCACGTGCGACTTGACAACGACTCCGTCTTTATGGGGCGCGAATTTACGGCCGTGCTTGATGACAATGGCGTGTCGCACGACTTTTCTGCTCCGTACTCGCACTGGCAACACGGTCGCATGGAGCGACAGTGGGGGACTTTGGTGCCGGCTGCCAAGTACATGCTTCACACAACGGGCCTTGATCGTTCTTTTTGGAGTCTGACCATGAACTCTGCGGTGTAAGTCCGTATAACCGTGTTTTTGGTGTTGTTGCTGGTGGAGTGCCTTCGAGTTGGTCACTGGTGGTCTTTTTGACCTAAGAAGCCACCTCCGCGTCTTAGGGTGCCCGACGCACGTACATGTTGATAAGTCCCGCCATCGGAAACTTGAGGACCGGGCGTGGAAAGGCATCTTCGTGGGCTATGCGCCGGACTCCCCATTGTGGTTGGTGTATAACCCTCGCACACGCCGTGTGGAGCGCAGTCGGAACGTGGTGTTTGATGAGTCGAAATTCACTAGGTCCGTCAGCTTGGGGGAGGAGTCGTCGGCTGTCTCGAAGCCAAAGCATGATGATGACGAACTCCCATAGTTCATAACTTCTGGGCTTCATAATTCGGGGGAGCACGAGGATGCAGACGAAGACGTTGTTGGGCCAGACGACACAGAGAGCGGGAGTCAAAAGCATGGGGAGCAAGATATTGTGCTTGGTGACCAAGAGAGCGGGAGTCATGAGCCGGGGAAGCTTGTTCCTGGCGATATCGTTGCTCCGAGGCGCAGCACCCGGCACTCTCGACCTCCGGGGCAGTGGTGGATGGCCAACAGTCGTGGCGGCGATGTTGCCGCCAACATGGCAAAGCCTCACCAGCCTCTAGAGCCAACATCATATATGCAAGCTTTGCGCACTCCAGACGCCAAGCAATGGCAAGCGGCTATTGACAGCGAGTACGAGTCATTGATGACTCGAAAGACATTGAACCTAGTTTGTAGACTTGTGGGGCGTAAGTTGGTTGACTTCAAGTGGGTTTTCAAGCGCAAACGCAACCATGATGGCAGCATTGCTAGGTATAAGGCAAGGCTTGTGGCGCGGGGCTTCACTCAAGAGCATGGCGTTGACTACGATGAGACTTTTGCTCCGATTGTAAAGGTTGCTGCACTCCGGGTCATTATGGTTATAGCTGCACACTAAGACTGGGAGATGGAACAACTGGATGTCAATACAACCTTTTTGGAGGCCGACCTCTCTGAGACCATCTACATGCGACAGCATGAGCTTACATGAGGCCGACGGATGAGAACGGCCAGGAGCAAGTGTGTTTGCTTATGAGAGCACTGTATGGCTTGAAGCAAGCCCCACGCTACTGGACCAAGACCATCACCACTTGGCTCATGGAGTACGGTTTCCGTCAGTCGAAGGTAGACCCATGAATTTTCGTCCATGGCAGCGGCACGCGTCTCTACATCTTGGCCTTGTACGTTGACGACTGCACCTTGGCCGGTCGTGGTGGAACCTTCATCGTCAGCTTTAAGCGGGAATTTGGTCAAAGGTTCGGTGTGCATGATATGGGACCAGTTGCATGGCTTTTGGGCATGACCGTGGAGCGTGATCGCGTTACGCGATTCGTCAAGTCGGGTCAGCGTCAATACATCTTAGACTGTTGGAGAGCAAAAACCTTCGGGCACACCAATGGCACATGGCTCTATGGCAGAGAGCATAGACGACAGTGGTTCAGCAACGTCACTACCATACCAGAGTTTGATCGGCAGTCTGCTATATGCCTCGGTGAGCACCACGCCAAACATTACCATGGCAGTAAGCTACCTGAGCATGCACATGGCGAAAGCGTCAATGGTGCACTGGGAGCATGCCAAGAGGGTGCTGCGATACATGAAAGGGACATCGGATCACAAACTGGTGTACGGTGGCGAGCGAGTATCGGTAGCCTTGGAGGGTTATGCCGATGCAAACTACCCAGGCGATTCTGATGGCCGACGCTCTTGAACTGGCTTCGTGTTCATGCTCAACGGTGCGGCAATCAGTTCGAAGATCCAACGCCAACATGCGGTGGCATTGTCCACAGCACAGGCAAAGAACATGGCACTCACACCAGCAACACATGAGGCCTTATTTCTGAGGCAACTCATGGAACAGATGGGACACCTTCAGACCTCCAAGACTGTTCTGCACGAGGACAACCAGAGTTGCATCGCCCGTTGCAAGAACACTATGACGGCGGGGCGTAGTAAGCACATCGACGTTAAGATGCACTTCCGTCGTGAGAAACAAGAGAGCGGCAAGATCGTAGTGAAGTATTGTCCGACATGGGTGATGCTCGCGGATGCACAAACCAAGCCTCTCGTTGCAGACAAGCATGGGCAGCTTACAAAACCAATCATGGGAAGTGGTAGTGAGTAGAGAGGGGGAGTGTCGAGAGCAGTTGCATGTCGCTACATCATTGTAATGGAGAAATCGCTATTTAATGCGATACATTAGCTATTTGACGCTAGATTAAATTGTGACCGTTGGATCATAGATCTAACGGTATAAGAAGTGTTTTGGAGATAACCGCAATATTATTAATTTTAGTACGTGTGGTTCTAGAGCATATAAATGTGGAGCTTGAAGCATTGTAACCGTCCTTTGTCCGCTCCAACAATCAATAACAGTAATGCGACATATTATGTATATTGAAAATATGAATATTTGCTACCTTGGTAGTTAGGATACATGGACTGACTTGATATGTAGGGTTTATGACATGCATGTTAGTACTGCATGGTGTAAGCGCATGATAATAAGCAGCATGCTCATCATCCCATACATGATCTGAGGTCGTACCACAATTCCATAACCTTTTCAGTGATTCATTTGCAGCTATAAACTACCGTAAGCAGTGACTATTGCGATCACACGGGAATACACAACGCCGTGGTTGCATCCCCATCATCGCAATCGGTAGACTTTAGATTGAGGGATGCATGGTTGGCCGCATTCTATGGTTGGATTTCTCATAGCTAATGCGGATATGCTAAACTCTACAGCATAACCGGCTAATTTTTGTCGTTTGTGGCACAAACGACTAAATTAGTCGGTTGTGCTTTTGGTCTTTTGCCATAGGTAGCACGCATTACTAGACCACCAAGTACCTACATATACCTAAAAAAAATCAATTCGAGAAAGTTTAGTATTTTGGGATTGGCTGAGTAGAGAGACCAAGACATCGCGATATCTGCCAGTACGTGATATGCCCAATGTCGCACGCTGATTGTGCAAACCGTTTCTACCGATCCTCACGGGAAAAAAACGTAAAACGCAAAAAAGATAAAAGTATCTTTTTTACCACTTCCCCAGAGCTCGTTGTCCTACCCAAAGCCATGCATCTCGATAAAGAGGGGGTCCCTAGGTTTTATTGGCCACAATATGGCGCCAAGTGGCGTACAAAATGGGTGGTCGTGTGCTGCGCCTTGCGTCGGTTGGTGATTCGCGGGTGATGCATTTCACGGTTGAGAGCTTACCCGCGGACTCGCACAAGAAGACCAACGCCGTGTGACTACCTTACGACCCCATAGCGGGCACAAACATTCCCTGGGGCGTTAAGATCTTGGTTCACGGGCAAGCCACGGCAACATGTGTGTGCGCGCGTCTGAGTGTTGAGCTTTCCGGATGGACGTGTCCGTGGAAAAGTCGCTAGGAACTGACCGGCGTCGGGACTAACCTCACATGGCGCGGAGGCTAGAGACTCCGGCGTCCCCTAAGTAGTATTGCCCGACCTTGACCAGCATCAAATACAAAATGGAATGCAGCGCAGGCTTGCGGAGGAGCGCAGTCAGTTGTATAGCTAGCGTGGTCGCTGAAGAGATATACAACGTGAGTAAGGCAACATGTAAGCGCCACCCACACAATATATGCCACCCCGCCGACCAGCTGAGGCCAACACGTCGCGTGCTAGATTCATGTAACCTTCCCGAGCCCTCTACCGAACCACACTTAACGTTCGGTGGTGTGTCGTTGAATTTTTTGTAGATCGTACAGCAACCCATAGTGTCGACCTACAGTGTTCTTTTCGGTAGCGGTACAAACTCTCGTACAACCGGCAGCAACGTGGGATTCCGCTAGCCATGTCTGCCCTTTCGGCCCCGAAGTACCACATGTGTTTTAAATCTTAGCCGCAGCCAATAGCAGCGAAGTATACATTAATGCTATGGGTGTTGAAGCTGATGCATGTTCATTCGTCGAGCTTTGCTGTCGGCATTTGGGGGATGTTAGTGGTGTTTCGCTGTGTGACTTGATTGGCTAGAAATGTGATTGGCGAAGCCGCTAATGCATAAACAAGGTAAGGTCCATTTCGCATGGCAACTCTCATGAATATGGTTATTAGTTGTGACGCTCCATATGCACATATTGGCCGGGACGGAAGCGGAATTTGCTGGAAGCTAGCGAGATATGTGGAACGCGTGCAAAACAAATGTGCTCACATGGGTACCCAACTAGGCTTATGGTGTAAGAGCGGGAAAGGAACAAGAGCCGTCTTTAAATATTCACGTATGAACAAGGGGTGCATAATTTACTTTTCATGGTCGTGTAGCAGCTGCACCACCACTCTCATGTGCATTTGCATGTCCCATATTGGACAAATCGTAAACGGTGTTGCATACAGTTGTATTCCCCCAAACTTGTGAGTGTTGAGTTGCATCATTTTACATGGACAAATCTCATCACTGCGATGAGGTGGACTATGAACTTTTAGGATAGAATATATAAGCTTAATGTTGTGTCATGAGTTTTACAGCAACTAATGGGCATTGGGATGGTGTTTGAGGCGATGCAATGCAACAACCACAATCTTACTCATTTACATGTGGACTGAAATTCCCTACTTAGCACAATCGACTAGCTTTAGTCGGTTGTGCTTTCATGTCATTAGATAAGCAACATCCACACAAAAAGTCCCAATGTGCTCAAGATGCACACCCAACTCACTGTTGAGGTCCGTGGAACGCGCCATTGCAACATTTGCTAGTTTACATGCTGACAACAATAGATTCAAGTAGTGGAACTTGGATTTTCATATTTTGTCTTTGCGGGCGGTTATTTTCCGATCGGAAGGGTTATATTTAGGTCATCAAAAATCCACCTTTACGAGCTTGTTTGGGCATAATTTTCATGGTATGCGTAGTTCGGAGTCTTGGCCGCAACATGTTATGACTTATGAGCATTGTCGATTGTCATATCCTAGCCATTTAGCTAAGTGCTAGTATCTGACATTATTTATTTCCTCTAAATGGTATCTGTATCTTAGCGATATTCCGTGACTCTTTCATTGTCATCACGGCAATACCACTGTGTCGCCGTATTTTCCCTCGACAGTACAGAGTTACTAGCAGTATCTCTTCTAGATAGTTCGTTTCTAGATAGTTCTAAGAGCTTGTGCGATAAGCTTAGATAGACGGTACAGATAATCTCAGATAATCCGTATCACTAGTAATAGTTTGGTTTAGTTAGCAGACAGCACAAGCTACATGTTCTAAGGTTGTTTCTAGAACACCTGAGGTGTGGATATTTAAGACGGGGACTTACTGGTAAAGCGGAGAGACCGGTACATACCAGATTTACGCCACACCGAGATTGTAAGAAACCATGTTCCTAAGACAATCTTATTAATTCTCTCTACGCTGTATAATTAGATCCAAAGATTAGGTTCTACTATTAGTCTAAGGTTGCCAACTTAGCCTAACCAAAGTAGCACCTCACACGTGGTTTCGGAGCCTCAGAACAGCTAGACGAGACGAAGATGTCTAACCGAGCAAGAGAGAGACTACCAGAGGAAGTTGAGGGTCGACCAGAGAGGGCGCCTTCGGGGCCGACACAGCCGACGTCGACAGATGGTGGAAGACTGGCAGTGCGAGAAGGATCGAGTCCCACGATGGAGCCCATGTCGGTACACGTCACCGAGATGCTACAACGACTAAGTAACCGAGTTGACACTTTTTCGATTGAGCTATCTCAACTGCTTGACCACGTCGACAACGGTTTCAGACATTTTGAAGGACGAGTGAACAGAAGCCGAGAAACGGAGAATTTTCTTCGAGGAGAACAATTGAGATCGGAGAGGACGCGAGAGATGCCAAGCATGATGCCGAACGATGTTAAACCAGCCAAGATCAAGAGCATCGCTACGACTAACATCGACGAGCTGAGAAGCTGGTTCCGACATGCACGAGGGTATCTACGGTATCACAACGTTAACCCTGAAGAGCAAGGAGGAGTGTACTGCGTATCTGGCTTTCTGGAAGGCCCACTATCGAAGTGGTGGTACTCCCAAGTTGCGCAGACTTGAGATGAAGTCGGTGGAGGATTTTCCGGAGTTTCTGAGATGGAGAAATCCTTAATTCAGGAATTTTGCGGAAGAACACCGGCGGAACAAGCGAGATTGAATTTGGACAAGGCGCGACAGAAAACCACGGTCCTGAAGTATGCAAACTATTTTCGAGAACAATTATTGGAGCTTCCTCACTGCCATGAAGAAGATAACGTACATGATTTCCAGCGCGGTTTGAGACCCTCGATTCATAAGGAGGCTGCCCTGAAAAACCCTAAGACCCTACACGAGGCGATTCAAGCAGCTCTGCGAGCGGAGGCACCGGAGACCAAGATTGAGACGACCCAACGTTCGACTGGCCGACTGAACGCCATCGAAGAAGACAACGACTTTTCAGAGACAGCGGAGGAGATCGACAGTGAGTCGGAGGAAGATGCGCATGGCGCGACCGAAGAAAAGCCGCGGGAGTTGTACGAGATTAGACGCCTCACTCAAGAAGAGGTCGACAGATTTAAGAAGGAGGGCAAGTGCTTCATTTGCCACAGGAAGGGACACATCGCTATCGACTGCCCAGACAGAAAGAACAAGAAGAGCGACAGAACGAGGAAATCCCGGCCGGGAAAGTGAGACCTGAGTCGGCAGCTCGCGGCAAGCTGCAGGATGAGGTTTCGTCTCCTACATCGACTCATGAAGAGACCGTAACAGAAGAAGTACGAAACCTGTTACCTCAAACGACATTGAGGCCAGTCTTTAGGAGCAAGGACTTTAGCGATTGGATGATGAATAGGGAGTATTTCCTGAAGTACTCTCAGACCTACGGACCTTTCGACTTAGATGGAGCTAGCGATAATGACGGCCTTAATTCTCAAGTGGCGGAGGACTTTTGCTGTCCGGCGCGCCCATTTCAGGAGAGAGATTTACAAAAGTACCGGAGAATTTGGCTAAATGCGCCATTTAATGAATTAGAAGATTTTTTGGGCCATTATTTGCGGAGTAAACTGCTTCATCCCCACCTGAGAGCGGTTATAGTAATTCCAAAATGGAGGGCAAAACCATGGTTCAAGCTGCTGCGAAATTTCCGACTTGTCGACGAGCTGGCGGCGAAAGAACATGTGTTTACCTGCCCTACGAACGACAGAATAGAAGGAAGAAGGCAAGATGTTGGACCGACAAGATGGACGACGCAAGTCTACGTCGACGATACCGATCGAGTTCGATTTCTGCCTCATAACCTACAGAATCCCCCGAAGACCTACTGGACTCACTCGACGACTCTTGTTACCGATGGCCGACGAGTGTTACTAGCGAAAGAGGACACTGGCATGGTCTGGTTTCCTGGTGGCAAACATGAGATTGAAGACGCGACCCCGGAATGCACAACAGTGCGATCTCTTACGGAGACAATTGGATTTAAGGTTAGCGAAACAAATTTACGCCTTTTAGGGACGGAGTCTTCCGGACAGAATAAGCGCTACGTGTATATCGCTCGCGTTCGACCCGGATCGATACCGGACGCTACGTCAACTTCTCGGGCAATATGGGCTACCTGGAAGGAATTAATTTCGGCACGGCGTACTGGTTGTCTAGTTCGTGGAGATCAGCAGTTCCCTCTTCGTTACGAGACTTTTGGGAAATCGATCGACGGGTGGATAAACAAGAACGTCCGACTAGAAGACAGTGTTCCTGCGACGCTGCATGTATCCACAACCCAGTCTTGAACAAGTCTGCTTGTGTTGGGAGGCACCTAACGCGGACATCGATGCCGTATTTTGGTTGACTCTGGCGCTTCGGAAATTTTTTGCAAGGCTGAGTGGGTACGGGAGCATCACATTCCGACGGTTACTGGAGAGAAATACCGGATAAAATTGGCAGATGGTAGTACAACTACAACTCGCCAGCGACTACGGAATGAAGTGCTTACAATAGGGACCCTAGATATACGTCTGGACGCAATTATGACAGAACTGGATAAATTCGACATCATCCTCTGTCAACCTTGGTTACAAGCCGTCAACCCGGATATAGATTGGTCTACTAAAACGATTCGCGACCGAAAAACTGGCGAAGCTATGGTGTCTGGCGACGAGTACACCGTACCTGTGGCAGTACATCACTTGGAGGCGGATGCGATGGCAAAGCTGCTTAGGCAACAACCAGCAGACCTCTTCGTGATTGGACTACGAGAAGTATAAGACGCGGTCGACGACATCAATACTGATCAACAACTTGAGTGGACGACTTCGTTACGAGATTCCCTGAATGAGTTTACGGACATCATCAAGGAGCCTGACGGTCTACCGCCAACTCGCGAGTGCGACTTTGAAATTAATTTGGAGTGCGATGAACCACCCAAGGAGCGAACGTACCGTATGTCACCAGCAGAACTCCGAGAGGTTCAGGTACATTTACAAGACTTACTCGCAAAAGGCTGGATCCGTCCGTTTAAATCTCCGTACGTTGCCCCGATTTTATTTGTACGCAAGAAGGATGGTACAATGCGTATGTGCGTAGACTATCGGAAACTCAATGACCTTACGAGGAAAGACCGAACACCGTTACCCCGGATTGATGAATTACTCGACTCGCTACTATATGGGGCTCATTATTTCAGCACGCTGGACCTGTATAAAGGCTATCATCAAGTTCGAGTTAAGGAGCGCGACATACATAAGACAACATTCCGAACTCATTACGGATTGTTCGAGTACTGCGTTCTACCCTTTGGACTTTGTAACGCCCCAGCTGGATTCCAAGCGATGATAAATCGAGTTTTGGCCCCGTATCTTGGCAAATTCTGCGTGGTATATTTGGACGACGTGTTGATCTACAGTAAGACGGCCGACGAACACCTCGAGCATATTCGACTCGTGTTACGAGAGCTGCAGCGACACCAGTTGCATATCAAACTCTCTAAGTGTTACTTCGGACGATCGAGCGTCAATTTCCTTGGGCATGTGGTGGAAGCTTGACAGATCCGAATGGACCCCGACAAAGTGGAGGCAGTACAGAATTAGCCTCGACCGAAATCTGTGACTGAAGTACGTGGATTTCTGGGACTTGCTGGATATTACCGGAGGTTTATCAACCAATTCGCAACCCTAGCAACCCCATTAACGGATCTGACCAAGAAGACACCGGAATTTCGCTGGACCCCTCAAGCCGAGTTAGCATTCGAGCAAATTAAAGGCGCGATGGTACGTGCACCAGTACTGGTAATTCCTGACACTTCTCCTAATGCAAGGTAGACACTGTACACATATGCTTATGGATTTGCAGTAGGACCTGTGTTGTTACAAGACCAAGGTATTGGATTACAACATGTTGCGTACCATGCTCGAAAGATGAACAAGCATGAGGTACACTACCCTGTCCACGAACAAGAGCTACTGGTAGTTCGCGACGCTCTACTAAAATTCCGTTGCTACTTAGATGGCGCGGCGGGATTTACAGTAATTACGGACCATGACACGTTGCGACACTTCTTTCGGCATCGCGATTTGTCTACTTGACAAGTGCGATGGCTTCAAGTTTTAGCACCTTATCAGCGACAGATAGACATCGTATACAAGAAGGGAGCAGTCAACCATGCAGACGCTCTGTCTCGCCGACCTGACCTGAAGGACTCATTACAGAAGCTGCAACTGTTACGCGATTGGACCAACGACGAAGCAGAATGCGAGTTACACGCGCAGATTTTTTCCCCGGAATCCCGTTACATCCTGACTTTGGACTTCATGCGGAAATAAAAAACGCTTATGACTCGGATAAATATCTGCTTACCCGGAAATCTCTGCCTACCTGGCTGGTACGTCAATCTAATGGACTCTTGTACGCCTACGGGACAAGACTGTATGTGCCGAACGTCTCTACATTGCGATCAAGAGTATTGTACGAACTACACGACGCACCGACCGCGGGACATCCTGGTATTAATCGACTATTGGCAGCAGTGACCCGGACGTTTTGGTGGCCTAACATGAAGCGGACAGCACAACACTATGTACGCACCTGTGTTACCTGTCAACGCAACAAGGCAGCGCGACACAAGCCTTATGGACTCCTTCAATCGCACGAGGTACCGACCAGGCCCTTTGAGCACGTATCGCTTGACCTGATTACGGACCTTCTTGAGTGCGATGGGTATGATGCTGTGGTGGTATTCGTCTGTATGCTTACGAAACGGACGATTGTCGAGCCAATTACAAAAACGATTACAACGGAACAATTAGCAAGAGTTATGCACCGCGCTGTTTTTCGGCATTTTGGCTTACCACGGAAATTAATATCCAATCGAGATCCCCGGTTTATGAGCGACTTCTGGCAAACCCTATTTAGGGCTGTTGGCACCAAGCTTAATATTTCTACGAGCTATCATCCCTAGACAGATGGCCAAACTGAACGAGTAAACAAGGCATGGGAGCAAGTCATACCATGCTATGTGCACCCCTTGCACGACGATTGGGTTTAACACCTTACCAACGTGGAGTTCGCGATCAACGCATCGGTTTCTACGTCAACGACTATGTCTCCATTTAAGGCGACGCTGGGATTCGAGCCGACATCTCCAACGACGGCTACATTTGAAGATGACGAGCCTAGCCGTACTTTATACCAGAGCAAGTGAAGATTCTGGTCGAGATGCACAGATTTTCCCACGACTGCGTCAAAGCAGCCCAGGCACACATGCAAGATGTTGCAAATCGGCACCGGTTACCAGTACCTTTTACAGTTGGTGACAAAGTTTAGCTCAAGGCGACAAATCTACGGTTTGTACAACAGCCATGTTCTAAATTACGCGACCGCTACATTGGACCGTTTCTCATTACGGAGGAAGTTTCCCCGGTTGCATTTCGGCTTAAGCTACCCCTTGGAGGCGCCCGCCGGCGGCGCAGCGGCGGCGGCCCCGGAGAGGGGTGCGCTCGCAGGCCCGTCGGCATCCCCTCACCTCCCCGTGGTGGGCGCTGGAAACCCCGTAGCCGTGCCAGGCCTAGCACGGTAGGGGGCTAAGAGGGCCGACAGCTCGATCCGTGGGATCAGCAGCTGTCGGGAAAGCCCTGTACAGAGGGCTTTTGAAAAAATAATTTCTGTGCACTACCGGCGCCAGGATCTCCCGCTCGGCCCGTCCGATATGTTTTTTCACTTACAGATACTCCTAGATACATGTCTACTTTTAGGAGTGGGGCCTGTACTACGGCAGCGTTTGATGGCGAGGAGGGTACGGCCGGATCAGCGGTGGGAGGCGGGTGTTGGAGCTGGTGGTGGCCAGCCGGGAAGCAGCGCCAGGAAAGGGCGCTCGCTAGCTGTCGACCAGCCATGTGCCGGTCGAACCTTACCGAGGGGTGAGGCAAGACAAGACACAGGACGGTGGCTAGTCGCAGACGGAGGAGCGGCTACATGAGGCGGCGGCGATCCTCAGGATCAGCCGCCGCCGAAAAGCCTTGTACGGAGGGCTTTTTTGGATACTAAAAATAATGTCCGTACCCGGCATCGAGCTAGTTGGGGAGCATCACCAGGGTAGGGCGCTCACTAGCGCGTCGCTACGTCGTCCATCGTCATCTCCCGGGGGGAGGAGTCAGCTGGGACGGCAAGGCGGACAGTCGCGATGGGAGGAGCGACACGATCTGGCAGCGACGACCCTTTGGGTCGGCGCCGCCGGAAAACCCGGCACGGAGGGTTTTGTTTAATTCCGGGCGCCCGCGACCCGCCGGATCCGGCTACGGTGACCTGCGCCCCCCCCCCCCCTCTTCGACACCCACTACCCCGACAGACCTTCATACTCCTAGGGGTCCTTGAGCGTGGGCCCGGGTGAGCGCGGAGGCCCCCGCTCAAGAAAAGGCTGGTCGGTGGACGCGCGATCAGAGGGGGGAGGGTACGGCCACAGGCCGGAAAACCGACAGGTACCCGGGTACTAGACAGAGAAAAAACCGGGGAAATGAGCGGGGAAAATTCAGGCGCGGAGGCAGGAGCGCTAGTTTTTTCTATGTCTGTGTGTCTCGGTCCCCCCCACCTGTCCTCGAGGTGATGGGGGACCTCGACACGGAGGACCGCCGCGTCGGTGGACGCGGCAAGACCTTGGGGCGGGGTTTACGGGATGGAGCGGCGGGATCGACGAGCGACCGCGCGAGGAGGGGTTTTTTGCCAGCCTTTCCCCTCCTACCTTCGGCAAGACCGAAGTCACGCGGGAGCTAGATTAGGCTGGCCCGTCGTCCCTCCCGAACGCCGACCGGCCTAGGCCGGTCGACACCCCGGTTCGGCGGGAGCGGGCCGTGCATCGTGAAGGTCGAGCAGCAGTTTAGTTTTGCATTTCTCGACAAGTGGATTTATTTTTAGATCTGTTTTTCTTGATTACAAAATTATTACGCTGTTACTGCCATTGGAGAGGTTGGGATTAGTGGTTAACGGTCTACCTCACGCTTCTAAGTCTTGTATGGCATAGCAACAGGGGGGGCCCAGAGACGACAGCCGGTTCTTACTGGTATTGTTGTAAACAATTTCAATTTCAATACCCCTTGGAGTACGGATTCACGATTGTACACGCCAGTCTACTGGAAAAATGGAATTCGGAAGCAGAACAGGCCAACAGTGCGCAGCCAATTCCGATTGTGCACGATGCGAAGCGATTTGAAGTCGACCAAATACTCGACGTGGCTTTTAACTCCAACGGCACGGGACTTTTGTTTAAGGTCCGCTGGGCACCACCGCTCAACGTACCTAGCGAGGACACTTGGGAACCCATGCGAGGAGTCGACCACTTAAGCATCTTTTCCGAATTTCTTCGAACGGATGTTTATCGAGAATTTTCTGGCACCCCTGACTTTGTCAGATTTCGCAATCGCTGGCCTGCAAGAACCCCAAAGAAGCCAAGACCCTGAGTACTGCACAGCGAGGACGCTGGTGCTTAAGGAGGGGAGAGTGTCATATCCCAGCCATTTAGCTAAGTGCTAGTATCTGACACTATTTATTTCCTCTAAATGGTACCTGTATCTTAGCGCGATATTCAGTGACTCTTTTATTGTCATCACGGCAGTACCACTGTATCGCCGTATTTTCCCTCGACAGTACAGAGTTACTAGCAGTATCTCTTCTAGATAGTTCTAAGAGCTTGTGCGATAAGCTTAGATAGACGGTACAAATAATCTCAGATAATCTGTATCACTAGTAATAGTTTGGTTTAGTTAGCAGACAGCACAAGCTACAGGTTCTGAGGCTGTTATTTCTAGAACACCCCTGAGGTGTGGCGGATATTTAAGACGGGGACTTACTGGTAGAGCGGAGAGACCGGTACAGAATAGAATTACGCCACACCCAGACTGTAAGAAACCATGTTCCTAATACAATCTTATTAATTCTCTCTACGCTGTATAATTAGATCCAAAGATTAGGTTCTACTATTAGTCTAAGGTTGCCAACTTAGCCTAACCAAAGTAGCACCTCACATCGATTTTTCAAATCATAGCGCGTGAGTACTACCGTTATCTGCACAAGGTGCACAACCGACTAAGCTTAGTCGGTTGTGCGCCGGCTGTAGAGACTAATAAGTCGGGATCCCACATCCAAGACTATAATGTATCTTGGACAGCCGTGGTAGGCACAATTTTTTACAAAACTGGCAATCATCTTCAAGACCGGGCTTATGCAAGCCGGGTTAATGCAATTCCGTGCGACATGATTTATAAAAACATAAATATGGTCAATGGGGGCTTCGACATTACTAATTGAAATTTAAATTGAAATTGTTTACAACAGGTACCGTATGCGCCGGTTTACACCAAATACCATATGCGCCGGTTGTTGTCTCTGGGCCCTCCCAACTATGCCATACAGAGAACTTACAAGTCAGGGTTAGACCGTGAACCTCCTAAATCCAACCTCTCCATGGATGTTTCGGGGGTTGTATTCCCCCCCGGGGAGTGTGCAATGCGAGCCAGGTGAGGGCAGCGTGCATTCATGGGCGTGCGAAGGTGCAGTGTGTGGAGGCGCGGCGAGAGGTCGTGCGGGATTTGATGCGGTATATGAGTAGGAGGTGATGCAGCCATTGGACAGTATGCGTGTGGAGTTGTGCAAGGATGCGAGACGTGTCGAGTCGTGCTTTGGAGATGAGTTTGTTAGGAGGGTTTGTGCGGGCGGTAAGTAGGGAGGTGACACTTTGTGATGGTGGATGTGTGCGGTGTACCCGTGCGGCTCATGACGATGGGGAGGATGTCGACCACTGTGCATGGCCAGTGGCTGCGGATGGCGTTTGCGAGGGGTGTGTATTTGGCGCGTATGAGGTGAGCTGTTTGGGAGAGGTTATTATCCGTGCAATAGTTCCATTCCCCTATCTGAATCTTTTTGATTGATGAGTATCGGCGGCGACCGTTTGTGTGACCGACGAATAATCGAGGTTCGAGGAGGCGGATAAAGTCGGGTTTGTGTGCGGGGGGTCGTAGCGCGGGCGGGTGAATCTCGGGGGGGAGGATGGCGGGGCACGAGGTTAGGGAGTCGGGTGAGAGACCTTCATCAGCAGCAACAAGGCGGGTGGGCATGTGGGTGGGGTGTGGGGGGTGACAGTCAAGAGTGGTGTGGGTGGGTGTGGGGGATGCAAATGATTTGATGGGTTTGTTACCGAAGTCCTCGGTGATGGTTTTCCATCGACCTCCGTTGTGGCGTTCCAAGAGGGAGAGAAGGAGTTGCAGCGCGCTTTTGTGGCGGTCCTGCCTTAGGCCAGACATGGTGGGGCAGTTACCGGCCATGTGGCCATTGCTAGTGAATTGGCCACACATGGGGCAGCGCAGGGTGGGGTTGTGTGTGAGAAGGCGGGTGTTGTGGACTCCCCACATGAATTCTTGTTTGTGGGTGAATTGGATGCTGGTGAGTGTTGTGTGTTTTTTGTGGAAAGAGAAGTCGGCGCCTTCCTCCGCGGCGCGGGCGAGGAGGGCACCGTGTTTGGATGTTTGTGAGAGGGGTGTGTGTGTGTGTGTGTGTGTGTGTGTGTGTGTGTGTGTGTGTGTGTGTGTTTGGTGCTGTAGGTGTGAGCGTCAACTTTGAGTTTGGTGTATATGTAGGGTATGGGTTCCTCCTTGGGTTTGTGGAATGAGGGTGTATGGCCGGGTCCAGTGGCCTATCGACACGTCTGAACCTATGGTGTATGTAGTGTCAGGCGGGTGACCATCCGCGACCTGGTTAGCTAGTGTGTCTGCGAGGTCGTTTCCGAGTGAGTGGTTGTGTGCTTTAATTTTGCCGAGGTGTGTACGGATGCCAGCGGTGCAACGGTTTCGGAGGGTGTGTGTGGTGGAGAGGAGTGTGTCGCGGTGGATGTTGTGACGGTAAGCGGATGGGCAGTTTAAGTAGCCTTGTATGAGGCGGAGGGAGCACGCACTGTCTGTAAGGAGGTGGGTACGTCCAAGTTCGAGGCCGATGTCAATGCCTGCTAGTTCGGCGCGATTGATAGTGTGGGAGGGAGGGGTAGAGGTCACCAGAAATTTGATGCGGGTGTCCGAGGCGGGGTGGGTGGCGGCAGCTCCGAGGGGGGAGTTGCCTCCCTTTTCGGAGCCGTATGTGTAAACGAAGTCCTGCCAGTTCCAAGCGAAAGTTCCTCTGGTGAGGGGTATGTTAGTTGCATGCGTTCCTGGAGGGGGTAGGTAAGGGGGTGAGTGGGTTTTGGGGGGAGGTGGTAGATGCCTGCTGAGTGAGGTGAGTAGGTGTCAAAGAGGCGTGAGGGCGGGATGGTGATGGTGGGGTTGGGGAGGTGAGTGTCGTAAATAGACTCGACAGTGTTGTGTAGTGCGGTCATGGCTGTGTGTGAGGGTAGGGTGGAGAGTGCGAGGGGGTTTGCGACGAGGTAGATGTCGACCATCTAGCGTGTGCCGAATGGGGTAGGAGTGGGTATGCCAGTGTGATGGTCGGGGGGTAGGAAGGTGTTTGCATCGTTGGGAAGGGTGTAGAGGTGGTGGGTATATGGGGAGTCGATGTATTTGGAGTGGCGGTAGGGTGTGTGTTCCCATCGGGAGAGTATTAGGCTGGTGGCGCTGGGTGTGTGAGAGGCTGTGAGGTGTGCGCTGGTGATTGCGTGTTCCATGGCGCGGCGCATGCATTCGTGGTCGTAATTGGGGTTGGCGATGTTGGTGCCTTGCCACGTGTGTGGGGCATTGCTGCCGCTAGGTGAGAAGACTATGTCTTCAGGGTATAGGGAGTGGTAAGTGTGGAAGTGGAGGGATTTATTGAGGGGGTCGGAGTAGAGTTATGTTTGGATGTGGAACGTGTGACGGAGAGCTGTGAGGAGGCCCTCTCTAGTGGCCCGTCTATTACGGGTGGTGGTGGCGGGTGTGGGTGAGTGGATTTCTGAGCGGGAGCCAAGACGGGTGAGGAGGTGGTAGACCTCCTCTTCGAACGTGAGCTGCGAGAGTTCGGGGCGGAAGAGGTGAAATAGGTGTCGGACGCGGGGGCCGTTAAGGCTGGTGACCGCGCGGCCATCGGGAGTGCATAGTATAGTGGTGTCGTGTAGTGATGGGTGTGTGTGGATGGCGAATTTACCGGTAGGAGCATGTCGAGGTCGGGGTGAATGGGGTCGTGGTTGAATGTTATTAGGGGGTGTGACCAGGGAGGGGGTCCGGGTTCTGGCT